>ML813559.1:96809-109586 GCA_009831015.1 Picea engelmannii | reverse complement strand
ATGCCATGAAATCATATATATTGTAAATGGTGAAGTTAAGACTAGAGAGTTATAGGTGTAGCTCTAAACATTTTGTTGGTTTTCCTAGTTAAGGGTTTCCAAGGTAAATTTTTGAGTACTATGTGTGAATGTTGTTGTTTTCCTTTCTGTTTTTTTGACCAAGAATTTGTGTGTGCATTACTATACTATAAAGGTTTAAAACATACAATACAACAACCTTTAAGTGATCAGGGGGAGAAAAGAGCCCCTTCCACTTCAGTTAGGAGATCTTGATGGTTTTCTCATACATTGAAGGATGCTCAGGAGCATGCTTAGACTCCTATGAAAAAATTCAAAGAGAGAAAAACTCCAAGGAAGTTTCCATACTATATGGCATTGATGAGTAGCATTCTATATTTCGAGCCTTCCAATTTTTAGGAGGAAACATACCAGCGGGTATGACAAGATGCCATGGTGGAGGAGTACACCTCCATCACGAAGAATGATGTTTTGGGTCACAGTTCCAAGACCATGGGGGAAGTTAGTTATGATTTCTAGGTGGCTCTACAAGGTCAAACATGCAACAGATGGAAGCATTGAGAAGTTCAAAGAAAGGTTTGTGGCAAGGGGGTTCTCCCAAAGAGAGGGAGTGGACTACAAGGATACATTTTATCCAATCACTAGGTACACATCCATTAGAGCAGCTATGTCCTTGGTTTCATTTATTGGATGGAGGATACATCAGATGGATGTGAATGCAACTTTCCTTAATGGGATCATTGAGAAAGAAGTGTACATAGATCAACCTTAGGGATTTGAGATAAGTGGGAAGGAGTCCCATGTGTGCAAGCTTAAGAAATCCTTGTATGAACTCAAGAAGGCACCAAGAGCATGGTATAATTCTGAGATTGATGGATATCTGCAAAATATGGGCTTCACCAAAAGAGAAACAAATTCTAACCTATATTGCATATTTTTTCAGACATATCTACTCATTTTGGCGTTGTATGTAGATGAATTGTTTCTAATAGGTGCAAAGAAACTCATTGTAGGGTGTAAAGAAAACATGGCAATTGAGTTCAAGATGAAGGACATATGATGCATTACTTCTTGGGATTAGAGGTTTGGAAAAGACTAGGGGAGATTTTCCTTGGGCATGGTAAGTATGTAGTTCAGATCTTGAAAAGGTTTTAGATGGAAGACTACAAACCTATGGCCACACCCATGATAACTAATCTAAAGAAGGTGAAAACATTAGTTTCAGAGTTGGTGGATCCCATGTTGTACAAGAAACTGATAAGTTCTTTGATGTATTTGGTCAACACCAGGCCATATATATGTTTTGAAGTGAACACCTTGAGTTAGCTCATGGTGGAGCCAAGATAAGAGAATTTGGTAGAAATAAAACATGTGTTCATGTATTTGAGGGGTAAAGTGGAGTATGGTATGAGATATATTGGAGATGGTGAAGAGAAGTTGGAAGGGTATACAGACTCAAATTGGGCAGGCAGTGCAACAATCAGGAAAAACACCTTATGGTGTTTCTTTAGCTTGGGATAAAAAATGATATTTTGTTTCAGTAAGAAGCATACTTATGTGGCACTTATCTTAGTAGAAGAAGAATACATGGTAGTCAGTACATCTAGTTGGGAGGCCATATGGTTTCACAAGTTTCTTGCAATATTTCTTGATCAAGAGTTGGATCCCACAATCATTTACTGTGATAATCAAAATTGTATCAAATTCCCTGAGAATCCAATGTTTCATGATAGGTCCAAGCATATAGAGATGAGATATCACTTCATATGAGACAGGGTTCACAATGGAGCAATGACGTTTTAGTATATTCCCATGGATCAACATGTATTTGATATTATGACCAAGCCCTTGGCAAAATCGAAGCTTGAGGCATTTGAGATAGACCTGGATTGGTGCATAATTCGTTTCTCACTAAGAGGGAGTGTTGAAAATTATAACTCGAACATGAACTTCCGCACAAGTTCGATGTGAACATGGGATAATTAGTTCGAGATATTTTCAAAAACTTATTCTATTTTTGAAAAGTAAATTAGATTTTGTAATTCACTTTAGTTAAAAAGTGAAATTCTTATTTTTAATAGTTGAATCTAAAAAGTTTATTTCATGCATGTATGACTTAGATTAGTAGTAATCTCAGAAATAGATTAGGATTTTAGTCTTATCCAAAACTATAAAAATAGGTCAAGATATAGAGTTCACACACACATGAATAATTGAGCAGGTTGAGAGAGAGAGAGAGAGAGAGAGAGAGAGAGAGAGAGAGAGAGAGCAAGTATTTAGGGAAGATGCATTTCTAGGAAGCACATAATTTGATATAGTAGTATGTACAATCATACAAATAATACCATATAGTCATACAAACAAGTTTGTACAACGGTATAGACAGGTCGTACAGGTCGTACACATTTTTTTTTGTCGTTTGTGGTTTTTTTTAATTGGATGCACCTTTGAGTTAGGCTATACAAGGTCAGTTTGGGGTGATTTCTATAACCATGAAACTACTGGTTTTAAGCATCTTGTGGAGGTTTCCTTGTACTTTTTTTGAAGGAATGAAAATCCAGTTTGGAAGGAGTAATTATGTACGTGTGACATTGATTTTTTTTCTTTTATTTCCAACTATTGTGTGATTAATGCTATGGTCTAAAATTTAATTTTGACATTAAAATTAAATTCAACAATTACTTGTTTAATTGAGGTTATAAGGACTTTAGTCACCTGGGGATTGGATTTTCATAATGTTCATTTGTGCTAGTCAATGAAAACCAAGGTGATCGTGCAACGAGGGTACCTGAAGCCACTAAAGACGAGGGCCTCATAGATCTCATCTCATCCTCCTCTAGACCTATTCAGTATTTTGGGAAGTGCAATGGGTACAAAATACTCGAAGGAGTTGGAAGACCATTACATAGTGAAGGAGTTTTACATGGTAAACCCTCTCCTCACTGTCGATCATCCTCATGTGATTGAATATGTTTTAGTCAATGAGGAGACAACCGATGTGCCCCTAGAAGTACCCCCAAACTCACAACAAATTCCCTAGGAAATTCCACTTGAGGTTCTCACCCAAAACATGGCACATAAGGTCCCAAAGGAAGAAGTTCTGGATGTTCCAAAATCTGCAAGAGCAAGAGGTTAGATTGATTGATTTTGCCTAATTTTTCTTTATAATGTCTCGCATAAAGTGACTATGAGTTCTAAGAAAAAACTTGTAGTTTTGAATGGTCACAACTAAGGGATGTATGCATAAGACATAGAAATTCAATTAAAAAGTAAATTACTTTGGAAATTTATAATAAATGTGGTTCTAGATCCAAGTGATTGATTAGCAAAAGTTCATCATCAACAATAATAAAGAGGCTATACGAGTTATAATAACCTACATATACAAAGAAATTCACTCTCAAACCTAGTGGTTTAGCTCCAAGCAATTACTATTGATTTCTTCTCCAATGGCTTTGTGTACACTGCGTCCACCTCCAATTGTTATAGAATTGTAATATTTTATTGAATCCCATAAAAATGACATAATGATTGGATTAATATGTTTATAAGTAGAACCCTAACTAGTAACTTTCTGTGCTGGAAGTATAGTAATTGCATTGTCTATCCACAGTAGACTGGAGTTAATGCAATTTTTGTTTTGAAAAGATGAATACATATCCTATGGGCCCATTTTGTAGATTCATTATTTACTTTATGGGCCCAGTAGATCAACATCAATTTCTCCTGCACGGGTGAAGCCCAACAGATTTCAAGTCTGTCTACTTAACCACTCGGACATATCGACAATTGTGCAGTTAATTGAAAACACAACATTGTGATCAAACTAAATAGAAAAGATTTTTCTCTCAACTTAATTTAGTTATTTTTTTCAGTTTTATTCTGGTGTGATCAAACTAGACATAAAAGACTTTTCTCTCAACTTAATTTTATTTCATCTCTGAAAAACACCATCACTCGTGGTAGAGCGCAAGGCTCTAAACCTTGTGGTCGTGGGTTCGAGCCCCATGGTGGGTGTATAGAGTTGATAGTATTTTTATAACCTTTTATAAGGCATTATTGTGGTCGCTAGGGTTCAAACCAAATCTCCACCTTCACAAAGTGAAATTCTCAGCACCAAACTAAGTACCTCACGGTTCACCAATGAGTAAAACCTGGTAGTAATAACACAGTTCACTAATGAGTAAAACCTCGTAGTAATATCACCAAACCACAACTCATAAATTGATTTGTATTCACACGTCTCTCTTAATTTTCACATCTTCCTTGCCATTTTTTCATACTTTGTATCTCACTCGATCAGTTTTATACATGTTTCTTTATGGATTTGTTTGAAAAAAGGACTTGGAATTGATCCCCCAAGTGGAAGATCATGAAGTATAACAACCACTTAAGGACTTGGAAGTGATCCCCCTAGTGGGAGATCACGAAGTAATTTATAATGAAGACATAAAACCCTTCAAGCATATACCCTTCTAAGTTGGTAGATTTCTCACAACGATCTGCTTGCAGAATCAATATGTATCTAACATAAGGAGACCTTCAAGTGGCTATAGACAAAAGGAAGCCCTCTAAAAATAGAAGGTACCTAGAAGAGAACTCACTAAATATGACTTGAGGAATAACCCACTTATATAATGCAGGAATCCATTCACTCTCTTAGGTTTGCACATAGAACCTAGCATGCTTCTTGTTTGGAACAACAAGTTCATCTCACCTCTCAATATTTTGGAGACATTTAATGAATAGTCAAAGGTGGCTTGGGATTTGGATAGAGAGGTCAACTAGGAAATAAATTGGTTGGTTAGGTTGACTAAAGGTGGTCTTGACTTAGTTGATTAGTGAGAAATTCAAAGCAAAAACGTAGGAGATTTGGGTGCACTTAAGATGATCAAAGTTGATTGTGTCTTCCTCATTCTAAAGGAGTGAGTTATACTTTGGGCTATATATAGATGATCCTATGGATTGGTTTATCAATCACATAATAACATCAATATAGTGGTATCCATTGTATGTTGAGTTATATTCACTTGTTATTCAATGTTATAATAATATCTTTAGGCATCACCTCTTCTTGGAATTCATAACTCTTCACTTTTGCAATTCTCTTATTCTCCAACAAGGTATTAGAGCTCTTAGTTGAGGCCCAATGTGTAATCTACAAGTCTTTTGGAGATTTTCTTTTATTCATGTTTTGTTGAGTATAATAGTTGTAGCAAATTGACTCAAAGTTTTGACTTGAAGACTAAATTATGGTTTATATTTGCAGAGTGATTATGAATTCTAAGAAAAAATATATGGTTCTGAATGGTCACAACTAAAGTATGTAGGCATAAGACATGAAAAAACTACAAAAGCAAAGTAATTTGGAAATTTATAAAGTTTGTGGTTCTAGATCTACCAATGATTAGTTGAAGTTCATCATCGACAAGAATATGAACATGAATATAGCAATTATAACAACCTACATATTTGCTTAAGAGGAGAGGATGATGTATTGACACCATGATAAAGAGGATGTAGTTAAACCCAAGTCTAATTTCTTAACCTTTGTAGATGTATTGAAAATTAGAGAGAATCCTCAAAAAAATATTAAGAAGACTAAGTCAGTACCCACTCTAGTTATTTTAGAGAGACAAAGTAGTCATGAAGAGGGTTTTTCCTAGAGTTCTTTCTAAGAAGGCCATCAACTTTCCCCCAAGGGAGATTCACTGGACTAATTGATAAGAAATAGTCTCATATAGAAGTGAAAACAATCCCCCCCCCCTTAAGAAGCAGTGATCCCCATTGCATCAAGTTCACTTGGGAGATGGAGAAACTTTTGTTGAATCTAAACCTTGGTGAGTCGATTTCCTTGCTAAAGTAGTTGTCTTGCTTGTACTTGGAATTAGCCTATTTAAGGATGTCATGAACTTGTTGTTGGAGGTGTTGGATATGTTCAACAAATCTAGATGCATGATCTACTTTGGTCTGAGTGTGGGAGGACTCTGTCGGTGAAGATACAAAATGAAGATCTATATCAATGGGGGCTAATGGTTGGAACCCCAAGCACACCTAAAAAGGTTCATGTCCAATAGAGATATGAAGGGCTCTATTATAGCTAGGATGAACATATGAAAGTATCTCATTTTCTGGAAAGGAGCATCTATAAATTGGACCATTGGTTAAGGGAGCATCAAGCACCAAGTTAATGGAATGCTTGACTTGGTAGTGTAGAGGCACCCTCATAGGTGAAAAATTATATCTGTTCTCCTCTACAATCTTGTCGACCTACTTATGTTATATAGAAAGGTATTAGACCAAGGTTGCGGTGGTTGAAATGACCTTTTGTTCACCATATGAATGGATCGTGAAGAAGGAAAACTTTGTGGTGTGAGAGATTACTTTGTAGCATTGTTTTGTTGAGATCAATGAAATGGAAATATTTATAACTACCTCTGGAATCCTGTAGAGCTGACCCCCCAGAGTAACAATGAAATTACGGGGTCGAGACTCATAAACAACATGACATTTTCACATATATGGTTGTCCTAAAATAACATCACAGACTTCAAGTGGGGAGACATCACATAGTATCTCATATTTGAAGGGATTGATGTCGTAGAAAAGACGAGTACGGCACTGCTGGATGGTGTGAAGGGCTCGTCCCTGGCTCAACCAACCAATGGTGTATGGTTGGGGGTGTTGTATCATCGATAACTTCAATCTCTTGATGACCTCGCTCGAGATCGGGTTTTTCTAGCTCTCGTTGTCAACAATGAAATATAGTAGGGTCCCCCTCACCCACACCTGTGAATGGAAGATGTGCTCCCCCTCCTCAAGCTCCTCTGAATCGTTTGGTTGGATATTTGCAGTTGTGATGGTAGCACTAGGTTCTACATCAATGATCCACTTTCCCTATTATGAATGGAAGTTTGATTCAATTTCCAAATCCTTTTCTTTGAGCTCGGACAACTAGGACTATTTCAAGCAACATTCATCAGTGTTGTGCCAAAGGAATTTGTGGAACTCACACCACTTTCTACTGTCCTTCTTCATCTTCATGTTATCCTAATTCTTCTCTCGTGGCTTGGACTGGTTGTATTGAGGTTGGATGTCCTTGATTTATTCCTTGTTTTGTGAGTTGGGGCCACATTTTCCATGCTTCTATTGTTGTGGATTTGTAGACCTGAACTCTCGCTTACTTTTTGTTGCTTAAGTTTCTTCTCAATTTTGACAACATATTGGTAAGAAGCTTCCAATGAGGATATGCCCAAGAAATCCATCTCTATTTGGATGTACTTATGTAGGCCATTGTGGTACTTGAGAACCAAGTGTCTCTCAAAATATTGAATAACAATCTTTGAGCGCAGGGTATGGAAGATGTTGGTATACTGTGGCACTGTCTGGTCTCTCTCCTAACACAAAGTCATCCATCTCATATATTGGTCATCATAGCTTCCAACATGGTAGAAAGTCTCCTTGAAGACATTCAGAAAAGGCCTCCCAGGTGGGTTCTCTCCGGAATGGTGTATATTTATCTGCAATGTGCCTCTCCCAGTAAACTTCCCACCAAAATTTGACATGGTGAAGGGATTTGAGGAGTGCGAAGATGATATTTTCACCGTCAGAAAAACTTTGGACAAAGTAATAACCTTCTAGCAGATTCAACCATTTATGTAGAGCATCTACATCTATCTGGTCGTCAAATAAGGGAATATCAAAATTAATTTGTACCTTGAAGGGCATAATACCTCTGAAATCACTACTTGTCAAAGATGTCTTGGCCACCATTGGTAGTCGTCGAAGAATCTGAGTGAAGTTGTCAATCATCTTGTTCCTTTATTGCGTGAGTTCTTCCTCAAGCAATGTATTGAAAGGATCTCCTACTCTGTCGTATCTCTTTTATTCTACCATAGGAGGTCGCTTGGGATGACGAGAACGATCGTCCCCAAGCGACTCTAGCTCGATACCCAACTCTCTAAACCCTAACCTCGTTGGGGACATGCACTAAGAAATAACAAGGAGTTGATTGCTCTGATTCCACTGATCTAGATTATATTGAGAACAAAATAAGATACAAACAAAAATATAGCAGAGAACATAGAATTACAATGAAACCTAACTTATATTAATGAATAACAAAATATTATAGAACACAAACTGGCTAGACTGGTGGTAGCTTATCTCTGAAGAGAAAGATATGTCAGCTACGCTCATTCACAAAAAGCATTACATCCCACTCCATTGCATGCTCAAAGGACCTCCTTCACCTCGATTATATATGAGAGAGTGGGAGGAGAATAATTCTCATGATGCATGTGGAATAAATTGGTCAATTTTACAAAATGCCATCCACATATCCGCTCCCTAATTACTTACAAAGGAAAAGGCCTATTTAACCAAAGCCCTTTTATCCAATGGCTACTCTCTCTCTCTCTCTCTCAAATCAATCAAGCCTTACGCTCAGCCAACAAACCTAAACCCAAAAAATCCTCTTCATCACCCCCTCGTGCTCTCCTTTGTCTTCCCTATATCCAAGGCACCACCGATCACATCACAAAACTTTTAGCTAAGACAAATTTTAAAATTGTGTTCAAACCCTACAAAACACTCAAACAACTCTTTAGAACCATGAAAGATAAATCCCAGTTGATGCTTGGCCCAAGAGTTTACCATATTCCTTGCTCTTGTGGTAAATCCTACATAGGTCAAACTGGAATAATGTTTAAAGCCATACTTAAAGACCATATAGATGATACCACCCATAACCACATCTCAAAATCACCTATCTCTGAACACTCTGTAAAGTACAAACACCTTATTCACTTTGACCAAACAAAAATCTTAGTCCTTGCCCCTTACTACTCCTCCTGTCTCATTCAAGAAGCCCTTAAAATTGAAAAACATCCTAACAACTTTAATCGCGAAGATGACTACAAAATTAATCAATCTTGAAATTTCATCATTCATCAACTAGACCAATAAACCTATACCCTTAAATTTTCTCCCTTTTAAATTTCCCTCCTTACCCCTCCTCCCCTCTAACAACTCCTCTTAATCTTTACGTTCTCCACTTTTCTAATTGCTCCTCTTCATTTCTATCTCCCCTTCATTTTTGTCTCTCCTCCATTCACCCCCATTATCTCCCTGACTTCATGTCATTATAATCTCTTTCCTTAATCTCTCTTTTCCATTCTTTCCCCTTTTTACTACCTTTTATTTTTTCTCTTATCAATTTAAATCGTTTATTTTAATCTCACCTTACCTCGATTTTGCACGACCTTAATTTCCCTTTTATTACCTGACCTAATCCCTATGGCCAAACTCCTTTTAACGCTTTCTCCTCATCATTTTTCCCCTATCGTTATTATCTTGTAACATAAACTCTCTTCTCTATTTTAATATTTGCTCTCTTTATATTAGGATTAACCTCCCCCAATTAACTAATTTTAATGCTTTTAATAAATGTTAATACTTTTTGACTTAATCTTAGTTTTTTCTATCTCTCTATTTTAATAATTTGTTAAAACTTTTTCATTTTCCCCTTTATTTCTCTTTTTAATTATTTTGATTCCACATGTCTTTATCTCTCTTTTTAATTATTTTGATTCAACTTGAAGTAGGGAAGGATAATGTCATTGTGGGAAGGGACATGAATTTCATCTTTTGCCCTACTTAAAGTGTGGGGATCCTTTGGTTGCATTTTGCTCCACAAGATAGACGAATCAAGCCTGCGTGGATTAGAACCCATAATCCTTAAACCTTCATGGGGAGGAATGATTGTATAGGAGTTGGGGGATCTTAAAAATTCCATAAAGAGATTGGTTAGTGTATACAAGATATAGGTTATGTTAATTCAAGAGTCTATAATAGAGGTAGCCAAGGCCAATGGATTTTTGTCGGTTGATTTTCGGAATTGGAATTTTGAGGCTATATCAGTGTAAAGGGGATATTTGGAGTTTGCATTCAAATGGTATAAGATATTATACTCTAGGAACATCACTTTTTTCTCTTTAATAATATGTGTAGAAATTTAATTTTATAAGGCAGGTAAAATATTTAATTTCATCTCTTCTAGGAATATCACTTTTCTTTAACAATATGTGTAGAAATTTAATTTCATAAGGTAGATAAAATATTTAATTTCATCAACATCTATGGGCCTTTTCTAGATGAGGAAAAAATTATGGGAATTTTTTTTTTTATGAAGATGTAGAATGGAAGGATACTATAATTATGGGAGGGGATGTGGGTTTAATTTTGGACCAAGAAGAATGTAATGAACTTAATAATAATAATATGAAGTGATACATTCTATCATATATTTTATTTATTATTAAAGGTAAATTATTGATTATATTTAGATTACAATCTACTATCCTTCTTATGTTGGATATTCCTTAGTAATCGAACTATTGTTCATATCATTTGGTATGGGAGCCAAGTCTGATATGACTTTTGGCTCTTTTTTATCCAAGTTTTTTTTACTCTAGCTTTTTGACCATAGCCGGCCCATTGGCTATTTAAAGATAAAAAATTCAGTTGAAGAAAAATATTTCCACCACAAATTTGAAGAGCAGTACCAAAAGTAAAGAATGAGCATAAATATAAAATATAAGAAATACCAAGATGATCAATTTGGGTGATACCAAAAAAATCAATTCATAATAAAATTAATAGATTTAAATCGCTATAGAAATTCACGACAAGGAAGCAAATAGAAGAAACATACACCGTGAAGTAGAAAGTCGTTATGCTCAAATAACAATAATAATAATACACATGCCATAAGTATGTCTTGCAACCTCATAAAAATCAAAGAAAAACTCTATCCAATAGAAAAGGAATCACTAGATCAAGCATATGTGACTACATTGGAAAAAAACCCAGGGGATTCTACATTATTGAGTTCATTGTCATAGGTGTGATTATAAGATAGAGAGGAAACCTACGTGGAGGTTTTTTAATCCAGCGTTTTAGACTTCGAAGAAGAAAGTCCATCTTCAGGGGATCATCAATGTGATGATTGAGATGAGAGGGAATGAGGACAAGTCAATCTTATAAATACATGACCAACAACCTGTAAAGTGAGGTCAATTTTTTTTATTGGAAAAATTAATTATATGTCCTCTTTAATTGGCTAATGATAGGCTTCCAAGCATTGTTGAGTTTCAGGCCATTGTCCTTGTTAAGGGTGTTGTCTCCCATTTCAATTTCTATAGTTTCCCTTATTCTTCTCTTAGTATATTGCTTCTCTCTCACTAAAAACCTTCTATTATCCATGCATATTTGATGGGTAGTGTTGTGAGAATGATCAACCCGATCTTATTTGTAATCACGATCTATGGACACATTTGAAGCATGTTATTTTAAGCGTGCACGTAGATATATTCATGTTTCTCTGATATAGAACTTGCCACAAGAACATGGGATTTCATAAACACCTTTTTGTTGTGTGGGATCTAGAGAGTCCTTTGCTAAGTCAACCAAGCTTCTTATGGTGTTTGCAGGAGTGAAGGCAGTCTTGATGTTTCTTTTTCTTAGGATTTTGGAATTCGATCCGTGATCCCCTTGATATATGGTAATGTGAGTTTTGGGATCTCCATTTCATTAAAAGAGTTACTTCTATTGACATCCCTGTGGATTACTTTGCCAATTTACCCCTCCTTGTAACCATTCATTCTAAATACCTTTATGAGGTGATCCAGTTCCTTGTTCAGGTGTTATGTATCTGAGATTCCTGTGGCCCTTGCAGCGAGGGTGTGGATGACATCAACTTTTTGAGTTGGGTGATGATGAGAATCTATGTGAAGGTATCTATTTGTGCATGTCTTCTTCCTGTAAACTTGATACCCGAGTGTGTCATCACTCTTATTACGTAGTAATGCATCTAGAAAAGGGAGTTAGTTATCCTTTTCTATCTCGATGGTGAACTTGATGTGCTATGAGAGGTTATTAATGTAATTCATGAAGCGTTCAAGATCCTCTCTATTATGTCTCCATTTGGAAAAAATATCATCTACATATATTTTCTAAACACTTGGGGTGAGTGGAAAGGATTTCAGAGCTCTTTCTTCAAAGTGTTCCATGTAGATGTTTGCAAAAACAAGTGACAAATGTGATTCTACATTGTTTCCATTAAACCTCATGTGAAAAATATTGTGAAGAGACGAGTGCAACCATCATTCTTGTCTGTAACAATTGTGTACAATAAAATCTAAAGCACTTGCAATGTTGAACTATCCACCGACATTGGTAAATCACTAGCGATGTCTTTGCGATTGGGATGTACCTTTTAGCCATTGTGATAACCACCAAGTGAGCCGCTATCTCGTAAATGTCACCAACCATCATAGCCACCAATTTGAGTGGTAAGTCAAGCAAGACCATGTGGAAGTGACACACCTATATACCTAAACAAAACAAAAAGGAATATTAGTTAGTATAAGAAATTGTATCTCTTCTTATTGGATGATCGCCAAGTCATCAAACATCGTAATGGTTGGATTAAATGTTGCAAACTAAATGTAAAATTCCCCTTACCCACTCTCATAATTCTAAATTTCAAGTTTTAAAAAGGGGAGAGAATCACTTATGTGCTCAAAAGGTGAATATCCAATTCTTTAATTATATTATTGTTGGAAATACTAATACAACTGAGAGGGGGGGGTGAATCAGTTGTTTATAAGCTTAAACAATTTTACACCTTCTTAACAATTATTAATATTTCTTCATGTGTTATCAAGCAACATACAACATATGGACAGTAAGAGTAAA
>ML813559.1:24243-96709 GCA_009831015.1 Picea engelmannii | reverse complement strand
ATTAAAATAGAGAGATAGAAAAAACTAAGATTAAGTCAAAAAGTATTAACATTTATTAAAAGCATTAAAATTAGTTAATTGGGGGAGGTTAATCCTAATATAAAGAGAGCAAATATTAAAATAGAGAAGAGAGTTTATGTTACAAGATAATAACGATAGGGGAAAAATGATGAGGAGAAAGCGTTAAAAGGAGTTTGGCCATAGGGATTAGGTCAGGTAATAAAAGGGAAATTAAGGTCGTGCAAAATCGAGGTAAGGTGAGATTAAAATAAACGATTTAAATTGATAAGAGAAAAAATAAAAGGTAGTAAAAAGGGGAAAGAATGGAAAAGAGAGATTAAGGAAAGAGATTATAATGACATGAAGTCAGGGAGATAATGGGGGTGAATGGAGGAGAGACAAAAATGAAGGGGAGATAGAAATGAAGAGGAGCAATTAGAAAAGTGGAGAACGTAAAGATTAAGAGGAGTTGTTAGAGGGGAGGAGGGGTAAGGAGGGAAATTTAAAAGGGAGAAAATTTAAGGGTATAGGTTTATTGGTCTAGTTGATGAATGATGAAATTTCAAGATTGATTAATTTTGTAGTCATCTTCGCGATTAAAGTTGTTAGGATGTTTTTCAATTTTAAGGGCTTCTTGAATGAGACAGGAGGAGTAGTAAGGGGCAAGGACTAAGATTTTTGTTTGGTCAAAGTGAATAAGGTGTTTGTACTTTACAGAGTGTTCAGAGATAGGTGATTTTGAGATGTGGTTATGGGTGGTATCATCTATATGGTCTTTAAGTATGGCTTTAAACATTATTCCAGTTTGACCTATGTAGGATTTACCACAAGAGCAAGGAATATGGTAAACTCTTGGGCCAAGCATCAACTGGGATTTATCTTTCATGGTTCTAAAGAGTTGTTTGAGTGTTTTGTAGGGTTTGAACACAATTTTAAAATTTGTCTTAGCTAAAAGTTTTGTGATGTGATCGGTGGTGCCTTGGATATAGGGAAGACAAAGGAGAGCACGAGGGGGTGATGAAGAGGATTTTTTGGGTTTAGGTTTGTTGGCTGAGCGTAAGGCTTGATTGATTTGAGAGAGAGAGAGAGAGAGTAGCCATTGGATAAAAGGGCTTTGGTTAAATAGGCCTTTTCCTTTGTAAGTAATTAGGGAGCGGATATGTGGATGGCATTTTGTAAAATTGACCAATTTATTCCACATGCATCATGAGAATTATTCTCCTCCCACTCTCTCATATATAATCGAGGTGAAGGAGGTCCTTTGAGCATGCAATGGAGTGGGATGTAATGCTTTTTGTGAATGAGCGTAGCTGACATATCTTTCTCTTCAGAGATAAGCTACCACCAGTCTAGCCAGTTTGTGTTCTATAATATTTTGTTATTCATTAATATAAGTTAGGTTTCATTGTAATTCTATGTTCTCTGCTATATTTTTGTTTGTATCTTATTTTGTTCTCAATATAATCTAGATCAGTGGAATCAGAGCAATCAACTCCTTGTTATTTCTTAGTGCATGTCCCCAACGAGGTTAGGGTTTAGAGAGTTGGGTATCGAGCTAGAGTCGCTTGGGGACGATCGTTCTCGTCATCCCAAGCGACCTCCTATGGTAGAATAAAAGAGATACGACAGAGTAGGAGATCCTTTCAATACATTGCTTGAGGAAGAACTCACGCAATAAAGGAACAAGATGATTGACAACTTCACTCAGATTCTTCGACGACTACCAATGGTGGCCAAGACATCTTTGACAAGTAGTGATTTCAGAGGTATTATGCCCTTCAAGGTACAAATTAATTTTGATATTCCCTTATTTGACGACCAGATAGATGTAGATGCTCTACATAAATGGTTGAATCTGCTAGAAGGTTATTACTTTGTCCAAAGTTTTTCTGACGGTGAAAATATCATCTTCGCACTCCTCAAATCCCTTCACCATGTCAAATTTTGGTGGGAAGTTTACTGGGAGAGGCACATTGCAGATAAATATACACCATTCCGGAGAGAACCCACCTGGGAGGCCTTTTCTGAATGTCTTCAAGGAGACTTTCTACCATGTTGGAAGCTATGATGACCAATATATGAGATGGATGACTTTGTGTTAGGAGAGAGACCAGACAGTGCCACAGTATACCAACATCTTCCATACCCTGCGCTCAAAGATTGTTATTCAATATTTTGAGAGACACTTGGTTCTCAAGTACCACAATGGCCTACATAAGTACATCCAAATAGAGATGGATTTCTTGGGCATATCCTCATTGGAAGCTTCTTACCAATATGTTGTCAAAATTGAGAAGAAACTTAAGCAACAAAAAGTAAGCGAGAGTTCAGGTCTACAAATCCACAACAATAGAAGCATGGAAAATGTGGCCCCAACTCACAAAACAAGGAATAAATCAAGGACATCCAACCTCAATACAACCAGTCCAAGCCACGAGAGAAGAATTAGGATAACATGAAGATGAAGAAGGACAGTAGAAAGTGGTGTGAGTTCCACAAATTCCTTTGGCACAACACTGATGAATGTTGCTTGAAATAGTCCTAGTTGTCCGAGCTCAAAGAAAAGGATTTGGAAATTGAATCAAACTTCCATTCATAATAGGGAAAGTGGATCATTGATGTAGAACCTAGTGCTACCATCACAACTGCAAATATCCAACCAAACGATTCAGAGGAGCTTGAGGAGGGGGAGCACATCTTCCATTCACAGGTGTGGGTGAGGGGGACCCTACTATATTTCATTGTTGACAACGAGAGCTAGAAAAACCCGATCTCGAGCGAGGTCATCAAGAGATTGAAGTTATCGATGATACAACACCCCCAACCATACACCATTGGTTGGTTGAGCCAGGGACGAGCCCTTCACACCATCCAGCAGTGCCGTACTCGTCTTTTCTACGACATCAATCCCTTCAAATATGAGATACTATGTGATGTCTCCCCACTTGAAGTCTGTGATGTTATTTTAGGACAACCATATATGTGAAAATGTCATGTTGTTTATGAGTCTCGACCCCGTAATTTCATTGTTACTCTGGGGGGTCAGCTCTACAGGATTCCAGAGGTAGTTATAAATATTTCCATTTCATTGATCTCAACAAAACAATGCTACAAAGTAATCTCTCACACCACAAAGTTTTCCTTCTTCACGATCCATTCATATGGTGAACAAAAGGTCATTTCAACCACCGCAACCTTGGTCTAATACCTTTCTATATAACATAAGTAGGTCGACAAGATTGTAGAGGAGAACAGATATAATTTTTCACCTATGAGGGTGCCTCTACACTACCAAGTCAAGCATTCCATTAACTTGGTGCTTGATGCTCCCTTAACCAATGGTCCAATTTATAGATGCTCCTTTCCAGAAAATGAGATACTTTCATATGTTCATCCTAGCTATAATAGAGCCCTTCATATCTCTATTGGACATGAACCTTTTTAGGTGTGCTTGGGGTTCCAACCATTAGCCCCCATTGATATAGATCTTCATTTTGTATCTTCACCGACAGAGTCCTCCCACACTCAGACCAAAGTAGATCATGCATCTAGATTTGTTGAACATATCCAACACCTCCAACAACAAGTTCATGACATCCTTAAATAGGCTAATTCCAAGTACAAGCAAGACAACTACTTTAGCAAGGAAATCGACTCACCAAGGTTTAGATTCAACAAAAGTTTCTCCATCTCCCAAGTGAACTTGATGCAATGGGGATCACTGCTTCTTAAGGGGGGGGGGATTGTTTTCACTTCTATATGAGACTATTTCTTATCAATTAGTCCAGTGAATCTCCCTTGGGGGAAAGTTGATGGCCTTCTTAGAAAGAACTCTAGGAAAAACCCTCTTCATGACTACTTTGTCTCTCTAAAATAACTAGAGTGGGTACTGACTTAGTCTTCTTAATATTTTTTTGAGGATTCTCTCTAATTTTCAATACATCTACAAAGGTTAAGAAATTAGACTTGGGTTTAACTACATCCTCTTTATCATGGTGTCAATACATCATCCTCTCCTCTTAAGCAAATATGTAGGTTGTTATAATTGCTATATTCATGTTCATATTCTTGTCGATGATGAACTTCAACTAATCATTGGTAGATCTAGAACCACAAACTTTATAAATTTCCAAATTACTTTGCTTTTGTAGTTTTTTCATGTCTTATGCCTACATACTTTAGTTGTGACCATTCAGAACCATATATTTTTTCTTAGAATTCATAATCACTCTGCAAATATAAACCATAATTTAGTCTTCAAGTCAAAACTTTGAGTCAATTTGCTACAACTATTATACTCAACAAAACATGAATAAAAGAAAATCTCCAAAAGACTTGTAGATTACACATTGGGCCTCAACTAAGAGCTCTAATACCTTGTTGGAGAATAAGAGAATTGCAAAAGTGAAGAGTTATGAATTCCAAGAAGAGGTGATGCCTAAAGATATTATTATAACATTGAATAACAAGTGAATATAACTCAACATACAATGGATACCACTATATTGATGTTATTATGTGATTGATAAACCAATCCATAGGATCATCTATATATAGCCCAAAGTATAACTCACTCCTTTAGAATGAGGAAGACACAATCAACTTTGATCATCTTAAGTGCACCCAAATCTCCTACGTTTTTGCTTTGAATTTCTCACTAATCAACTAAGTCAAGACCACCTTTAGTCAACCTAACCAACCAATTTATTTCCTAGTTGACCTCTCTATCCAAATCCCAAGCCACCTTTGACTATTCATTAAATGTCTCCAAAATATTGAGAGGTGAGATGAACTTGTTGTTCCAAACAAGAAGCATGCTAGGTTCTATGTGCAAACCTAAGAGAGTGAATGGATTCCTGCATTATATAAGTGGGTTATTCCTCAAGTCATATTTAGTGAGTTCTCTTCTAGGTACCTTCTATTTTTAGAGGGCTTCCTTTTGTCTATAGCCACTTGAAGGTCTCCTTATGTTAGATACATATTGATTCTGCAAGCAGATCGTTGTGAGAAATCTACCAACTTAGAAGGGTATATGCTTGAAGGGTTTTATGTCTTCATTATAAATTACTTCGTGATCTCCCACTAGGGGGATCACTTCCAAGTCCTTAAGTGGTTGTTATACTTCATGATCTTCCACTTGGGGGATCAATTCCAAGTCCTTTTTTCAAACAAATCCATAAAGAAACATGTATAAAACTGATCGAGTGAGATACAAAGTATGAAAAAATGGCAAGGAAGATGTGAAAATTAAGAGAGACGTGTGAATACAAATCAATTTATGAGTTGTGGTTTGGTGATATTACTACGAGGTTTTACTCATTAGTGAACTGTGTTATTACTACCAGGTTTTACTCATTGGTGAACCGTGAGGTACTTAGTTTGGTGCTGAGAATTTCACTTTGTGAAGGTGGAGATTTGGTTTGAACCCTAGCGACCACAATAATGCCTTATAAAAGGTTATAAAAATACTATCAACTCTATACACCCACCATGGGGCTCGAACCCACGACCACAAGGTTTAGAGCCTTGCGCTCTACCACGAGTGATGGTGTTTTTCAGAGATGAAATAAAATTAAGTTGAGAGAAAAGTCTTTTATGTCTAGTTTGATCACACCAGAATAAAACTGAAAAAAATAACTAAATTAAGTTGAGAGAAAAATCTTTTCTATTTAGTTTGATCACAATGTTGTGTTTTCAATTAACTGCACAATTGTCGATATGTCCGAGTGGTTAAGTAGACAGACTTGAAATCTGTTGGGCTTCACCCGTGCAGGAGAAATTGATGTTGATCTACTGGGCCCATAAAGTAAATAATGAATCTACAAAATGGGCCCATAGGATATGTATTCATCTTTTCAAAACAAAAATTGCATTAACTCCAGTCTACTGTGGATAGACAATGCAATTACTATACTTCCAGCACAGAAAGTTACTAGTTAGGGTTCTACTTATAAACATATTAATCCAATCATTATGTCATTTTTATGGGATTCAATAAAATATTACAATTCTATAACAATTGGAGGTGGACGCAGTGTACACAAAGCCATTGGAGAAGAAATCAATAGTAATTGCTTGGAGCTAAACCACTAGGTTTGAGAGTGAATTTCTTTGTATATGTAGGTTATTATAACTCGTATAGCCTCTTTATTATTGTTGATGATGAACTTTTGCTAATCAATCACTTGGATCTAGAACCACATTTATTATAAATTTCCAAAGTAATTTACTTTTTAATTGAATTTCTATGTCTTATGCATACATCCCTTAGTTGTGACCATTCAAAACTACAAGTTTTTTCTTAGAACTCATAGTCACTTTATGCGAGACATTATAAAGAAAAATTAGGCAAAATCAATCAATCTAACCTCTTGCTCTTGCAGATTTTGGAACATCCAGAACTTCTTCCTTTGGGACCTTATGTGCCATGTTTTGGGTGAGAACCTCAAGTGGAATTTCCTAGGGAATTTGTTGTGAGTTTGGGGGTACTTCTAGGGGCACATCGGTTGTCTCCTCATTGACTAAAACATATTCAATCACATGAGGATGATCGACAGTGAGGAGAGGGTTTACCATGTAAAACTCCTTCACTATGTAATGGTCTTCCAACTCCTTCGAGTATTTTGTACCCATTGCACTTCCCAAAATACTGAATAGGTCTAGAGGAGGATGAGATGAGATCTATGAGGCCCTCGTCTTTAGTGGCTTCAGGTACCCTCGTTGCACGATCACCTTGGTTTTCATTGACTAGCACAAATGAACATTATGAAAATCCAATCCCCAGGTGACTAAAGTCCTTATAACCTCAATTAAACAAGTAATTGTTGAATTTAATTTTAATGTCAAAATTAAATTTTAGACCATAGCATTAATCACACAATAGTTGGAAATAAAAGAAAAAAAATCAATGTCACACGTACATAATTACTCCTTCCAAACTGGATTTTCATTCCTTCAAAAAAAGTACAAGGAAACCTCCACAAGATGCTTAAAACCAGTAGTTTCATGGTTATAGAAATCACCCCAAACTGACCTTGTATAGCCTAACTCAAAGGTGCATCCAATTAAAAAAAACCACAAACGACAAAAAAAAATGTGTACGACCTGTACGACCTGTCTATACCGTTGTACAAACTTGTTTGTATGACTATATGGTATTATTTGTATGATTGTACATACTACTATATCAAATTATGTGCTTCCTAGAAATGCATCTTCCCTAAATACTTGCTCTCTCTCTCTCTCTCTCTCTCTCTCTCTCTCTCTCTCTCTCTCAACCTGCTCAATTATTCATGTGTGTGTGAACTCTATATCTTGACCTATTTTTATAGTTTTGGATAAGACTAAAATCCTAATCTATTTCTGAGATTACTACTAATCTAAGTCATACATGCATGAAATAAACTTTTTAGATTCAACTATTAAAAATAAGAATTTCACTTTTTAACTAAAGTGAATTACAAAATCTAATTTACTTTTCAAAAATAGAATAAGTTTTTGAAAATATCTCGAACTAATTATCCCATGTTCACATCGAACTTGTGCGGAAGTTCATGTTCGAGTTATAATTTTCAACACTCCCTCTTAGTGAGAAACGAATTATGCACCAATCCAGGTCTATCTCAAATGCCTCAAGCTTCGATTTTGCCAAGGGCTTGGTCATAATATCAAATACATGTTGATCCATGGGAATATACTAAAACGTCATTGCTCCATTGTGAACCCTGTCTCATATGAAGTGATATCTCATCTCTATATGCTTGGACCTATCATGAAACATTGGATTCTCAGGGAATTTGATACAATTTTGATTATCACAGTAAATGATTGTGGGATCCAACTCTTGATCAAGAAATATTGCAAGAAACTTGTGAAACCATATGGCCTCCCAACTAGATGTACTGACTACCATGTATTCTTCTTCTACTAAGATAAGTGCCACATAAGTATGCTTCTTACTGAAACAAAATATCATTTTTTATCCCAAGCTAAAGAAACACCATAAGGTGTTTTTCCTGATTGTTGCACTGCCTGCCCAATTTGAGTCTGTATACCCTTCCAACTTCTCTTCACCATCTCCAATATATCTCATACCATACTCCACTTTACCCCTCAAATACATGAACACATGTTTTATTTCTACCAAATTCTCTTATCTTGGCTCCACCATGAGCTAACTCAAGGTGTTCACTTCAAAACATATATATGGCCTGGTGTTGACCAAATACATCAAAGAACTTATCAGTTTCTTGTACAACATGGGATCCACCAACTCTGAAACTAATGTTTTCACCTTCTTTAGATTAGTTATCATGGGTGTGGCCATAGGTTTGTAGTCTTCCATCTAAAACCTTTTCAAGATCTGAACTACATACTTACCATGCCCAAGGAAAATCTCCCCTAGTCTTTTCCAAACCTCTAATCCCAAGAAGTAATGCATCATATGTCCTTCATCTTGAACTCAATTGCCATGTTTTCTTTACACCCTACAATGAGTTTCTTTGCACCTATTAGAAACAATTCATCTACATACAACGCCAAAATGAGTAGATATGTCTGAAAAAATATGCAATATAGGTTAGAATTTGTTTCTCTTTTGGTGAAGCCCATATTTTGCAGATATCCATCAATCTCAGAATTATACCATGCTCTTGGTGCCTTCTTGAGTTCATACAAGGATTTCTTAAGCTTGCACACATGGGACTCCTTCCCACTTATCTCAAATCCCTAAGGTTGATCTATGTACACTTCTTTCTCAATGATCCCATTAAGGAAAGTTGCATTCACATCCATCTGATGTATCCTCCATCCAATAAATGAAACCAAGGACATAGCTGCTCTAATGGATGTGTACCTAGTGATTGGATAAAATGTATCCTTGTAGTCCACTCCCTCTCTTTGGGAGAACCCCCTTGCCACAAACCTTTCTTTGAACTTCTCAATGCTTCCATCTGTTGCATGTTTGACCTTGTAGAGCCACCTAGAAATCATAACTAACTTCCCCCATGGTCTTGGAACTGTGACCCAAAACATCATTCTTCGTGATGGAGGTGTACTCCTCCACCATGGCATCTTGTCATACCCGCTGGTATGTTTCCTCCTAAAAATTGGAAGGCTCGAAATATAGAATGCTACTCATCAATGCCATATAGTATGGAAACTTCCTTGGAGTTTTTCTCTCTTTGAATTTTTTCATAGGAGTCTAAGCATGCTCCTGAGCATCCTTCAATGTATGAGAAAACCATCAAGATCTCCTAACTGAAGTGGAAGGGGCTCTTTTCTCCCCCTGATCACTTAAAGGTTGTTGTATTGTATGTTTTAAACCTTTATAGTATAGTAATGCACACACAAATTCTTGGTCAAAAAAACAGAAAGGAAAACAACAACATTCACACATAGTACTCAAAAATTTACCTTGGAAACCCTTAACTAGGAAAACCAACAAAATGTTTAGAGCTACACCTATAACTCTCTAGTCTTAACTTCACCATTTACAATATATATGATTTCATGGCATTCAAATCCCTAATTCGTCAACCTAGATTAGATTCCTTAATGTTGGGTATCTGTTATATTCTTTGCATGATGTATGTTGTTTTAGGGTTGTTTTTTAGTATGTTATATGTTGTTTTTGGTCTGTTTTTGGGTGGTTTTTTGGCCAATGGTTTTTCGACCCATTTTATTATAATTCTAATTAAGGAATCTAATATGGGTTAATAAATTAGTGTTTTGGATGTTGGTGAATCATAAATATTGTATCATAAATGGTGAAGTTAATAGAATGAGAGTTAGAGGTGCAGTTCTAAACATTTGTTGGTCTTTCCGGTTAAGGGTTTCCAAGGTAAATTTTTGAGTACTATGTTTGAATGATATTGTTCTTTTCTATGGTATAAAGAATATGTATGTGCACTACTACACTATAAAGGCTTACAACTTACACTTAACCTGAATTATATTACAATAGGATAAAAATCGTTGGCCAAAACCTGCCCAAATACGAACCAAAAACAACCCAAAAAAGAATTTTGTGGGCACCGCCCTTGAACAAGGGGGTCCCCCCCCCACAATTCAATGTACAATGCATGGAGCTAATAACGCAAATAATATAACACATTCCCAACATGTCTTCCTTGAAATCCCTTGTGAACTTGTCTCGACCTTCAAAGCCTCCTACACCTCATCCTCTGCCACTAGAGTAGGCTCATGAGACTTTCTGGATGCAATGTCTTCCTCAAAATTTACTTCCACCCTTACTATTTTCTTCCTCTACTCTGAAATATAGACCTTTTAAGCCTTTAAAGTCTCATTGTAACCCAGAAACAAACCTTTCTTACTAGAGGGCTCCAACTTAGTCCTCTTCTCTACCAGTACATGGATATAAAATGAATAACCAAACATGGGGAAATGACTCGCCTTTGGCTTTACACCAGTGAATGCCTCTTATGGTGTCTTGTCCTCCAATCGATTTTGAGGACACCACTCTTGGGTGTGTATTGTTATGTTCCATGCCTATGCCCAAAGAAACATAGGCAAGTCTTGGTCATGTATCATGGCCTTAGCATCCCCTATGATGGATCAATTCTTCTTCTCTGCAACCTCTATGATGGATCAAGATCTAAAGAATTAATTGAATCAAAATGGAAGTTAATAGTAACAAATCTTGTTACTGGGTGGATACTTGCCATCATCACCAACCTCAACCAGTATTCCCAAGTCCTACATCTTCAGACTAGAAAACAATTGTTGAGTTGATGTTATATGTCGATATGCCCCATTGTCCACATACCACACATTCCTCGGAACCGTGCTAGTGGAAAGGAAATATACCAACGATAAATCCTTCTCCAACTTGACAACAAACTCATTCATTTGAGTTTCTACAGATGTCGCTACTTTCTTTTGTTGTTTCTTCCCTTTACCCTTGTTCTTCTCTAGACACCGTGATGCATAATGACCATTCTTATGACAAAGGAAGCACTTGATTTTACTCAAGTCCTTATTTCATGGCTATAAGTTTGACTCCTCATCCTTTCCCTTACCCTTGTTGGGGCCTTACCTCTGCCCTTATTTGAATGACCAAATAGAGTTAGTTCCTCTTCATCATCCTTCTTGTAGGCCTTTGAATCCATCTAAGTCTTCTCCTGGATACAATAATCTCAAAGCCTCTCAAATTCAGTAATTTTTCCCCAGCACAAATACCTTTGACAAATGGTTCCCATGAAGTTGGGAATCCATCCAGTGTCATGTTCACTAACACTACATCTTCAACCTTCTCCTCAACTGCTACAATTTTATCATGAATTTGTGTGATCTTCATAAGGAAATCAATGATTGTGTTTGATTTGGTCATCACTATGGATATGAGTTTGTTTCGCAATATCATCTTCATGTTTATGTTCTGACTTTGGTAGAGACTAACCAAGGCATTGAACATCTCCTTCATTTTCTTCTTCTCAGATACATGAGATATTACATGATCATTTATGGCATCCAAGACCATCTTCTTGGCCTTCACTTCCCTATCATTGTGAGCTATCAACTCTTGCAGATTTGTAGGCAGAGTAGCAACGTCTTTGAAAATATCCTAGAGATCATTCTCTTATTTTAAGAGTGTAACACTCACCTTTCACAATAATAAATTTGAGTCACCATCCAATATATCATCAAACATGAGGCTAATCGATGCCATCTTTGAGATCTACTTCACAAATGCCCAAATCTGAAAATGAAACTTTGAAACCTTCTCACTACTGGTCCTTATTTCATGCAGTTGATTTACCACTACAAATCCTATAGAAAATAAATTAGAGAAATATTATTTGATACCATGTGAAAATCCAAGTCATGGGTGACTAAATCCCATATGATGTCAATTAAACAAGTAATCGTTGAATTTAATTAATGTTGAAATTAAATTTCAGACCATAGCATTAATCACACAATAACTAGAAATTAAAGAGTGGAAGAAAAAAAATCAATTTCACACATACATTAAGTAATTGCTCCTTCCAAACTAGCTTTTCATTCCTTTGAAAAAATTACAAGAAAACCTCCACAAGTTGCTTAAAACCAACAAATGCACAATTATTTGAAATCACCCCGAACTGAACTTGTATAGCCTAACTTAGAGGTACAACATACTGGAAAAAAAATAGAATCAATAGAAAATTTGTGTACGACCTACAGGACGGCTTGTACCCTTCTAAAGACTATTGTCTCGAACTACATGTTTCCCATAAACGCCACTTCCTTGGCTTCCTTCTCTCTCATACACACAGTCGCTTAACCTGCTCCATTGTTCATGTGTGTGAACTCTCTATCTTGATCTACCTTTATAGTTTTAGGTGAGACCAAAACCCTAATATATTTATGATATTACTTCTAGTCTAAGTCATACATGCATGAAATACACTTTTTAGACTCAATTGATAAAAATAAGACTTTCACTTTTTAACTAAAGTGAATTACAAAATAGAATTTACTTTTCAAAAATATAATTACTTTTCGAAAATATCTTGAACTACTTCTTACATGTTCACATGAACCATGTGCAGAAGTTGTTGTTCAAGCTATAGTTTTCAATAGACATGATAGAAAGTTGATGGCTAGAAGAGTCGGTTTTGGGTGTCTTGCCTCATTCGCAAGGTGCACAATGGACAAGTCAAGGGCCCTTGCTCATATATTGGGTGCACCATAGACATTGACAGTGCACACTAGTTTGACACACCAATAAAATCTTGGAAGGAAACTAGGTGAGGAAAGACAGAGAAGGTTTCCATGGGAAACATCATCCACAAACATGCACTTGGCATGATGGATAAGATTGGCATAGAGATATTGAGTGGCTTGGGGCATAGACTATGAGTTGGGCGGCCCACACTTGGGGGTTGTGATGGATGATCAAAGTGTCTTCAGGCACAAGTAGTCGTGGATAATAATCCTAGGGCACACTCATTGCACACACATCCACCAAGCATCCATCAGGCGCATTTCCAACAAATGCACTTAGGTGCAACTAGGTGGACTCATATGGTTCAAGTGCATTCGAATGGATTTGGTCCAAATTGAATGGACTCAGGCAGACTATGTGCACTTGGAATGAGTTGGATGTACTTGGGAAACCAGTTATACTTGGGTTGATTTGGATGAATGGAACATGTGGAATGAGATGATTTTGATGCACAGACCGAGATGAGTTGGATGGATAGATCGAGATAAGTTGAACTAGCAGAATTGGGATGACTTGGACAAACATACTGGACACACTTGGGTAAACTTGTGCACACTATTGGGTGCACTTGTTGGGCATGGACGGTTGGAAACAAAGTCATGAAGAGAAGAAAATTTTCTATGTGGGCACTTGGGTCCATATTGGGTTGAAGGGGCTTGCATGTGGAAGTAAAGTCATGTATAAAAGGAGGAAGTATCGAAATTGCTAGTTCATATAAGCAAGAGTCATTCAAAAAGAGTGCAAAAGGAGTTCTACAGTTGTATCAAGTCTAGAGTTGGGCATAGTGGGACGAATTGCATTAGTTGAGTGTGAGAAAGAAGAAGACATGACTTGTAGGATATAGGTATGTGATTGCTTCACGAGTTGGATTGATAGTTCTTGTTGGCACGTGTGCCTTGTGGAATTGTAGTATGTAAATGCACTGCAAGAAGGTCTATGTGCTCCTTTGTTGCACATTGTAACATTCGTCATATAATAAAGTGTTATGCACCTACCTTTGGTGTCGCCCACATTTTTGTATTGTGGATTCTTTATGTCTCTTGAATGTCATTGTTCCTTGGATTAATGTGTATTGGATAAGTATTGATATTGGTTAAGTTTTAAGTATCGTTGGGATGTTTTAAGTCTATGATTAGATGCATTCCTATTGTTGTATGAACTAAGTTGATTTGGAATCGGTTGTGCATCTAACGTGTTGTAGCTTCAAGACAGTGATAAATAGCTTCAAGTGTCGAAATAGGCTTGGGTGGAACTCAAGTTTGCAAAGAAAAATTTACGCAGACTGTAGGTCTATGACAGATGGTATCAAAGAAGAAGTTTTGGCACTCTTCACCACTTTCACTATCATCATAGGTGCTATCAAAGCATATTATCAAAGTTGATCCAATGATATTTTTGGTTCTCTTCAACACAGTCGCTACCGTGACAAGTGATTTCAGATTCGTTCAAGCATTCATCATCACATTTGACTAAACTTGAAGAAAAGTAGCAAGATTTGGGATGAGTTTGGAAAGTGACTACAAAGTGGATTGAAGACTGAAAAACATAAACTTAGTGCTTTGGTGCAACAAGTAGCCAAGATAGTTTTTTTGCATGGAGTAGCCAAATTTGTCTAAGTCCAAAGGTAATATTGTTGCTTGCTTCATCTGTTACCTAAATCAATTTTCAATGGATTATTTGAAAAAGAAATTGGAAGACTTGGAATAATTCCAAGTGAAATGTCTTTGAAATCAAATACAACAACATTAGGAGCAGTGAAAGTGAAACATAATTCAAAGATAACGTTGGATGAATTGGATGCCTTGACAATAGGTTTGGGAAATTTCTTGAAAGGAGGATAGGAACAACAATTTTCTAGAATGAATCCCATAGTGGATACCATGGAAATCCTTGTTGTAGTTACTAGAGGTGGCCTTGGTATCCACACACCATATTCCATTCATTTATCAAAGCCATAGATGGATGTCTACATAGGAGCAAGGAGTGGAGCCTAAGGCACTTGTATAGGTATCAAGTTTGATGAAAGGAAAGACAAAGGATGAGTTGTTTTGTTATAAGGATGAAACTTGTGATGCCAACATGCCATCCTCTTATCCATGTTGATTTTGGGTTAGGTAGCTTGTTTTTCAAGACGTAGGATAATGGGCAAGGAGGCACTAGTGCATGAGTGCCTTGAAAAACTTGTTGAGTTGTGGGAGGCAACTTGACAACTTTGACGAAGAGGTGAAGTCCTTTCCTTGTGCAACCACAATGCCAATGCTAAAGAAATGGAAAATCTTTCTTAGAGGAGCAACATAGTTCATTTATATGTGGATAGATGGAGGCAATCAAGGAGTCAACAAAGAAAACATGCACATTCGACCTATATGATGCAGCTAGGAAATAAGACCAAGTTGACAAGGATGATGCTCACTCACATTTGTATATGGGGACCTAGGATGAGGCAAAGTGACCCTTCAGTAGTTTGAGGATGATTACCAAGATGATCCAGAGATAAGGGATCATTGATTGAAGGTGACAAAAGTATTGGTGCATATGTACCTCTCTTAATAGAGAGGTATGGAAGTCTTTCGGTTGGCTCATTTGAATTAGAGCACTTTTAACAGATTGTTACAGAATTTGAGGGCAATAGTTGTGATTCCCATTTGTAACCCTCTTCTTGAATATTGATCTTAGCAATATCTACTACCTTTGAGTTGTCAGTGGATCCTAAGTGCACCAAGAAAAAGGTGTCAATTTCAATGAATAAGTTAGAGTGTTGAGTTATAGCAAGTGACTTGACAGTTGGAGGCAAAGGTGGTGACTTTCTCTTAGTCCAATAGAGTTTTACAGGAAGAATGGAATGCAACACAAAGTGATCGTTTTGGGCATAAAGGCGTACATTCTCAAGAAGTTGACTTGGGGACTCCCAGGTTGCAACATTCATGAGGGAGATCTATGCATAGAAGTATGGAAATTTATTCAAAGTATTGATGTAGTAGTAATTCCAAATGGTGCAACACTTGGAAGTTTTGACAATCTTCTTGATGAACATTGGATTGCAGTCATAGTAGCAGTAGGCAGTTGCAACAATGTTGGATTTACATTGTAACTACAGTGGAAGATGACATATTCGAAATACTAAAAGTTCTTAAGGATGTTGCAATAGGTAGTGTTGGCAGCCACCAATTCTGTCAAATTTTATCATAATTAAAAGTCATCACAAAGAGATCAAATATTTTTGTAGCTGCCTCCTCCTTACATTTATAAACGTTTCTATATTTTGGCTTCAAGAATATTTATTGGGATAGCTTATTATATGAGCTTTTCGTTTAAATTTTTGTTTTCTTTGTTTAAATTTCATGACTGCAAACATGAAATTGAAACAAAAACTTTGCTTGGGTAATGATTCTGCAGTTTGTGATTTCTTCCTTTCTTTTGCACAAAGAGATTACACCTTAAGGGGACCTATATGTTTATACGTTTTAAGGTTTATAAGCTTATTGATTAAACCATTTCCACAATTTTATGTACGATGGGGAATATAACTTGATGATATCTATGGTTGGTTGCATGATTTTAATTTTTGATATGCCTAATCACGCAGAACCTTGGATTAACATTTGAAATGTGCTCTTTACTCTATCAGTCATATCAATTTCATATCACCTTGGTACAGGACTGATGTACTCACAAATACACATCATCCTATTGTCTTGTATGTTTAAGGCTTTAATTCATTATTTGAATAGGCAGATGATAATGGTTGGGGTTTAATCTTCATTGTGCGTAATGTTTCACAAGCCAATGTGTCCTCTGGGTTTTTTTCGCTCGAAAATTAAATTACCAAACATGATAGCCTCCCATGTTCGTAGGTATCAGGCCATTTCGGTTTTCACAGACCTCTCCTTGTCATTTGTCTATTGGAAGACGAACCCTCCCTCTCGTGGTATTTACTATGTCTGTTTGATAGCAACCATGGCCCTCGTGGTTTGAATTGAACCTAATGGATCTCAAGACCTTCTCGCCCACAACAATGCCATAAACGATTTACAGGTGCACGGTTGGGACATTTTCATCCGAAAATGTGAAGGTTATAACCTGGCGGTCGCACATGATTTTGCTCAAACATTTGATGGCTTTAGAGACAAATTTGGGTATCTGCAATTGGAGCTAACAAAGGACTCTATAGCATGAGCAACAGGACTGTCACAGGAAGGAAAATAATGGTTCAAAAACGCTAAGCTAGAAGGTGTTCCTTGGAGCTTGTTCATGGTCTCTACGAAATCAACATGATTCCCTAAAGGTACTCCTATTACCCTCTTGAAACCTCAATGGCATGACCTACTTCTGATTCTGAAATAGTTTATAACGTGCGAGGGTAGGTATGGTTTAGTGTTTTTGTATCACATCCGACTGTTGATGTTGTTCCTATGGTTTAAGCTAAACATGCCATTCTATTTGGTGATGAGCCAGCATAAGATGCCAAAGCGTTATAAGAAACATATTTTAAACACTTTGTCTAGCCTCTTCCACCATGGGCTTATACGAATTCTGTTGATGTTTCATTTGGCTCAAATTGGGGACACTTGGGAAGAATTCTTGTGTCGAAACAATTTTTCCCTACCCGAGAGAACAATGGACTCTCCTCTCCATTCAAATATAAACCCCAATCCTTGTAACCCTTTGACCAAAAGTCAAGGTGTTGATTCACATAGAGACTGTGATCTCATTGAACCAAATTCTGTTGCTATGCAAAATCCTTTGGGTAAAAAACCACAATACAATTTTGTACCCAGAAAATCATTAGAGGAGGTAGTGGATGTATTGAAGGAGAGGGTTTCTCCTACTCCTGCTATTGTGTCAAATCATGGTTTTAGTGACAGACCAACTGCTAAGAAAAATCGTAAGAAGAAGAAATAGGGTAACTCAAACCTAAGTTTCGTAAACAAAATACAAGCCAGGTTAATTTCCAGGAGTCTGAGAAATCGACAGCAGGATCATATGAGCTCGATCTCGATGATCGAAGTCGATGATCAATTAACCGATGATGAGATCAATGAATTCATGGCCAAAGAAGATGTGGATAACCAAGGTCTCGGAAATGAAACCTTTAGCGAAGCTATTCAATACGATTTTGTTTCTAAACTACCTTCATTTATAAAAGATCAAAAGGGATTTGCTGGCATAGGCCATGATTTGAAACAAGCTATAGGCAAGACCAAAGCAATCATTGTTGAGTACACTCAACCTCTGCCTATTGTAACACCTGTACACTGTGACAATTGTTTGGACTAGGTACAACGATACTACAAAGACATGTTGTATTTACAGGCACAATTAAAACATTTGGCAGCTCGAAATTCTCTGTTTGAACGAGAACATCAAGAATTGAAGGCATTTGCAGATCAGGCAAGTAAAAGGCCCAAAAGATCCAGTAGTGTGATTATAAAAAATGCAACCAATTTCAATGCCATCATTAACTCATAATTATCCGACCCTTCATTATCTATTTTCTAGAATGGTAAAAGTGGTTTTAATTTTCTTTCATTTTATTTTGTTATAAAAGTCAAATATGAAGATTTATTTTGATTTTCTTTGTTAATATAAGACTAGCTACCAAATCTCACAATTTTGTAGCCAGTCTATTTCTAAATGTTAGTTTGTATTATCTTCTAAAAATCAATTTCGTTTTGTCATTTACAGGAAAATAATAATTATGGTGTTATTCACAAGGAGAAGCCATCATGTATTATGTGTTGTATAGTTTAATAGTTTTTTTTTTGTTTGATAAAACTATGTCATTATGTAATTAATTTTGATAAACAAACTCCTACAGGAGTGGTTCCCTGTTGCACTATTTTTGTAAAGCAATCTATTTTTTGGGGATTACCCTCTATCTTGCATGATAATAGGTTGTTAATCCAAGACTAGTTTAAATAGTGATTGTTGATATTAGTAAAGGATAACTTTTGTTGGGATTACAATATGGACACGTGATGTTGAGAACTGATATGGGGAAGCAACTCACCATTGGCTTTAGACCTGTGTGATGCTTATTCCATTATGTTCTTCTATTACCTCGGTCTTATGAGATATTATTCTGATTGATTTAGCTTTAGCCTCGTCATCATATGGTGTTTCATATTGTTAAATATTTAGATGATGTCCATAATCTATTATTCCATTTTGTATGTGTGATCAATCTGTCATTTGATTATTATTGATTTGTTCCTAATGTTAAATGATGGATAATATCGATACTCAGAATTAAGTTTTCTCTTGTTCTTAAATATTGATTATCATAAGATCATAGGTTTTTAATCAGTTATTATTTTGTTTTATTCTCACTCCAACACATTAAACGCTTCTTTGAATTTATTATGGAAAGGACTAGTTTTTTTCTGTCACAGGTTTCCCTTACATGCAGGACAAGTAGGAGCTCGAACAACACAGAAAGATAAGCTCAGTTTCGTTGATCATCTATAGGTTAGTCTGTGTGTTATTTAGTTAAATGATTTATTAATGAAATGATGATTGCATGAATTAGCTTTGACTGTTTATGTATCATTGTTTTGATTGTATCTGCTTAGTATTTATTAGCTTAAAGGCTTTAAACATTCAAGAAGAAAACGAAAAAGGATTTATGTTCTTTCTTTATCTTAAACATTCATTTCACAAGATTATAGGTAAACCTTGCAAGTTGTATATAGATTGTTTATAATCATTTGTATATATTCATGTTTCTATTAGAACAATTGTAATTAGCAAACATATCTTGTTAGTATCTTAGCTCTATATTATTTTATTTCCTTTATCATTTTTAGGACTTAGTTGGCTAACAGATCCATTAAACCCGTCGGGTAAGTTCATTCCAAACGTCTTGGGTTATTTAGACAACCCCAGTCTGGATCTGACCTTCCAGTTGATGGTGTGTCACTTACGCCCATCAAAAAATGGTGCTAGAAGGAGGGATTGAAATTAATTGATGGCACGTGGAGGTCATAAGACTCCCCTACACACTCGTACTCTGGTCGTAACGCGTAGTCTGTCTGACACAAACATTACACTTGAAACAACTACTACCTCAAACGATAACCCCGATATTCTTGTCGAACCAGTGACACCACTCCCTCAAGGGATCAACGTCCAAGAAATTGTCTGCCAGACACTTATAAGAACTCAAAGTGCCTTATCCCATATTAGACAGCCTGGTAGACAACTCAATCAACCCCTTGACTTTTAAAATCTTCAAGAACAACTTCAAGGTACTAGTCTTCCTAGAAACAATGTAGGGACTGATAACATTACCAATCATGTTGAAGCACTTATCCTTGGTGCTAGAGTATCTGGTATTCCACCATCCCCACATGGTTCTTCTCCACCTTCTTCAGCAAGTGAATCCTTGGACGAAGGTAGTTATTCATCTGAACCATCTCAACCTTCGACTCCACCAACTCCCATGGAAAACCAAAATAATCCTGCCATACCTTGGCTCGATCAATATGTCGTGGTTGTACCTGGACCCCAACACCCACTGCCTAAACATCCAGAGAAATGGATGCCCAAATTTGATCCAGATTCAAAGCAATCAGTTGAGGATCACATCAAGAAATTTATGCTAGCCATTATACTCTGGAGTGTCGAACACAAAGATGTTGTGTGCATATTATTTCCTTACACTTTTGAGGGAAATGCCTCAGACTATCATCTCTTAGGACAAGTTCGAAACTTTTTTTCTAGAAAAAATTGGGGATGATAAATCTCCAGAAGTTTTAGTGATGGAACTCTCTAGTTTAAAGATCAATCCTAAAGAAAAATTGAAAGAATTTAACCAAATATTCCTAACACTAAAAAACAAAATCCCTGCAGATTCGATGCCCGCAGAAAACTTAATTGTTGCATATTATACGAAGGCCCTACATAACAACATATCCATATGGGTTAAAAGGTCCAAAAAGAACATGTTGTTAGAAGCATTTAAGGAGGCAAGTCAAATTGAGAAAGATATATTGAGATTAAAAGATAATCTAAGTAGTGAAGTTGAAATAACTTTGTCATTTAAGAAGAAAATATAAATTCTCACTAGGCCTCCTCAACCTAAAAATCAACAAGAAACATTAGACTTGGAGAGCTTGCAGAAAGATTTCTAGAAACTGTACAATCCGGTCATTGACTTGAAAAGACCATCCGAGGAGCCATATACAAGCAAAGGAAGTTTCAAACCTCCTTTTAGAAAGTCTTTCCCTCCAAACCAGACAAACCTGACCATAGAAGATCTAAATTTCGAAAGTTTACAGTATGCTTTGCAAACAATATTAGAAGTGCATGTCAATTCTATTTTTGTTCCTCCTGAAAATTCTGATGATACAATTGAGGAAGAGGTACCAGAAGAGGAGGACTCATCTCCTCCCGTTTTTGGACACTTATCAGACAGTATTTTCCAAGCGTATTTTGAAACTGTCCACCCCTACAACACTAGAAGCAAAACACAAAACAAGCTCGCACCCGAAACAAGTAAAAATGTGTTTCCAAAACAACCAAAGCCAACTAAAACTAGACAAAAACTAGATTTAATTGAAGATCTGAAAAAATAAGGGCAAATATTTATATTTTTGAACTGCTGAAATTTCCTCTTATTTTTCAGAAAATGCTTCAAAGCATCACTGAAAACAGTAAAAAGAATGATGTTAGCAGCAAAAAATCAGCAGAAATTGACTTAAACTCAACTAAAAATGTCCCAACTAAAAACACATCTAAACACCAAGACAAAAGGGACTTAGCAGAAAACACTATAGGAAACCTAGATAAAACCGTTTCAGGAACAACAATAAAAAATAAACATAATTTTGTTGTTTCCGCACGAAAAAATGTGCCCCCTTTTTTTATTGACTTTTGAGATTTTTAATAGGAATGTGCATAACTGTATGGTTGACTCTGGTGCATCATCAAATGTGATGCCTTTGTATGTATGCTAGAAAATTAATGCAAAAGTAAAACCTTATGATCTAAAAATCATTCAGCTAGATCGAACAAATGTTAAAGTGATCGATGAACTTAAAAATGTGTTGATTAGAATATCATCCAACCCCAAAGTTCATCAAGTAATTTATATTATCGTTGTTGACATTCTTGAAGTTTATGGTCTGCTTTTAAGAAGAGATTGGTCAAAAAAGCTACACGGTTATTTTCTACAAATTGGTCTCATTTGTGGTTGCCTGAAAATGGACAGCCCAACAAAATCATAATAAACAAATAATGTTACCTTAAGCATACCATGACAGATCTGAATGATTCAAATGAGTCTTTCGTTACCTCCACAAATTCGATTGAAACGCAGGGAATGAATACCTTTTTTGGTAACTTCATGATTGAAATTTCCTCTATCACCGATCCAGAACAACAATCTGAAGTTACATCCTATACTTAGGCACCAACTTTGCCAAATATGCCAAGCATTGCTAATGACGCACAAATATGGTCCCTATAATTTGATGGATCCAAATCCCAAGAAGGGACAGGTGTCAGTTGTGTACTCATCGACCCTACAGGTAATAAAACATTTACTACTTGTCGATTATATTTTGAATGTACTAACAACACAATCGAGTATGAAGCACTTCTGCAAGGACTTAGGAAATAACTGGACATGGACATGAAAAATTTGATAGTATTTGGTGATTCAAAAATCGTAGTCAGATAGGTAAGAAACGCAATACATTGTTTGTCACCACATCTGAAGAGATACCAAACCGAGGTATGGGGTTGAATGCATAAATTTATAGCATTTTATATAATTTCCATTCCTAGGATGAGTAATTCAAAAGCTGATCTACTAGCCAATGTTGCTTCTAAATTGTTTTCTGTTGAAGGTTTTTCTCCTAACGCATTTTCGATCGAATTATTATTCAGGCCATCGATTCCAAACAACATCACAAATTGAACAGTATTTGATGATGACCAGCAGATCATCAACTTTTTGCATATGGAAGACACCTTCCAGGATGTAGTTATTAATGAAGGCACTCACGACAAGAATCTCCAAGACTTCACGGTAATATTTGATCCTCGATCTCTTGAATCAATTTCTGAGATGGTAAACTCTATCCCTAAATCTATTGTGAGATTATAGAAATTTTATGACTTACTTGACAAGTTTATAGGGGTAGTCAATTGAAAAACTAACATTTCTTCTTTGATCTATGAAACTGTTAATTTAGGAACACGAGATAATCCTCAAAATATTAATCTGGGAAAGGGATGTTCTGAACATGAAAGATCCTCTTTTATAAGACTATTCAAAGAATTTAAAGATGTATTTTATTGGACGTACAATGACCTGAAAACTTTCGACCCAAACATCATACAATATATAATCCCTATGAAACCCCAGACTCAGCCTTTTCAACAGAAATTGAGGAAAATGCATCCTAAATTGGAGCCTACCTTTAAAAAGGAACTGAATAAATTACTAACTGCAAAGATAATTTTTCCAGTTAGGCATACTCAATGGGTATCTAACTTAGTCCCTATAAGGAAGAAAAGTGGTGAAATTTGAAACCGAACATCTGATAAAGACAACTACCTTGTTCCTCCAATGGAACAAATTCTACAACAGGTGTCTGGTTCTGAGAGACTATCTTTATTAGATGGTTTTTCGGGATACAACCAGGTCCTTATGTCTCCTTTGGACCAACTTAAAACCACGTTTTGTACCCCGTGGGGCACTTACGCCTACAGGAAAATGCCTTTTGGAATGATAAATGCCAGTGCCACTTTCTAGAGAGCAATGGATATTGATTTTCGTGGCCTCATTAACTAGTCAGTTGTGGTATATCTTGATGATGTCATTGTCTTTCGGAAAACAAGAAAGATCACTTGTCTCACCTTAGGGTTGTCTTAGAATGATGCCGCAAGTTTGACATATCTCTCAATCATAAAAAATCAGTCTTTGCAATAGAACAAGGGAAACTGCTTGGGTTTATAATATCTAAATATGGAATGATTATTGATCTTGAGAGAACTCAAGCCATTGCTAAAATTCCCCCTCCTTCTTCCAAGAAGTCCATGCAATCCTTTTTGGGTAAGATTAATTTTGTCTAGTTCCTCAGGTATACCTTTTAATTTGATAAAGTATGAAGATGTTTTTATCATGAATGGACAACTCTTGGACATGATAGAGGTACTAGAGTGGGTTAAATGACATCCTTGTTGAGGCTATGGATGCCTACTGGCAGCAATGGCCCTATCAACGATATCGAAGTCACGTGTATAAACATCGCTACACATGTGATCTAAATAATATACCATATTACATTTTTGGACAGAAATACATCCAATGCTATGAATGTGTTATTTTCAGAGTTATTTTCAAAACGCTTGATCTGTTGTTAACTGTCTCTCAAGTTTATTTCATCTGTTCCCCTGATATAAATTTTATGGTGATGCAGAGATAACTGCTTCACCCAGCATGTCTCCATTGTTGGCAGCCACCAATTCTGTTAAATTTTATCATAATTAAAAGACATCACAAAGAGATAAAATATTTATGTAGTTGCCTCCTCCTTACATATATAAATGTTTCTATCTTTTGGATTCAAGGAGATTTATTAGTCTAACTTATTATATGAGTTTTTCGTTTAAACTTTCGTTTTCTTTGTTTAAATTTCATGACTGCAAGCATGAAATTGAAACAAAAACTTGGTTTGGGTAATCATTTTGCAGTTTGTGATTTCTTCCTTTCTTTTGCACAAAGAGATTACACCTTAAGGGGACCTATATGTTTATAAGTTTTAAGGTTTATAAGATTATTGATTAAACCATTTCCACAATTTTATGTACTATAGGGAATATTACTTGATCATATCTATGGTTGGTTGCATGATTTTAATTTTTGATATGCCTAATTGCGTAGAACCTTGGATTAAAATTTGAAATGTTCTCTTTACTCTATCAGTCATATCGCTTTCATATCACCTTTACTCACAAATGTACTCACAAATACACATCATCCTATTGTCTTGTACGTTTAGGGATTTCATTCATTATTCGAATAGGCAGTTGATAATGGTTGGGGTTTAATCTTCATTGTGCATAATGGTTCACAATCCTGTGCATCCTCTTTTTTTCTGTCACTCTAAACTTAAATTACCAAACATGATAGCCTCCCAAGTTCGTAGGTATCAGGTTGTTTCGGTTTTCACAGACCTCTCCTTGTTATTTGTCTATTGGAAGAGGAAGCCTCCCTCTCGTGGTATTTACTATGTATGTTTGATAGCAACCATGGCCCTCACGATTCGAATTGAACCTAATGGCTCACAAGCCCTTATCTCCCACGACGATTCCATAAACGATTTATAGGCACACGGTTGGGACATTTTCATCCGAAAATTCGAAGGTTATAACTTGGCGGTCACACAGGATTTTTCTCAAACATTTGATGGCTTTAGATCCAAAGTTGGGGATCTGCAATTGGAGGTAACAAAGGACTCTATAGAACGAGCAAGAGGACTGTCACTGGAAGACAAAAATTGGTTCAAAAACGCAAATCTAGAAGGCGTGCCTTGGAGCCTATTCATGGTCTCTAGGAAATCGACATGCTTCCCTAAAGGTACTCCTATTACCCTCTTGAAACCTCGATGGCACAACCTACTTTTTATTTTGAAACAGTTTATAACATGCGAGGGTAGGTATGGTTTAGTGTTTTTGTATCACATCTGACATGACATTCTATTTGTTGATGAGTCTGCATAAGATGTCAAAGAGTTATAAGAAACATAGTTTAAACCCTCTGTCTAGCCTCTTCCACCATGGGGTTATGAAAATTATGTTGTTGTCACACCTGGCTCAAATTGGGGACACTTGGGAAGACTTCCTTTGTCGAAACAATTTTTCCCTACCCAAGAGCATTGTGGGCTCTCCTCTGCATTCAAATATAAACCCCAATCTTTGTAACCCTATGAACAAAATTCAAGGTGTCGATTCACATAGAGACCATGAGCTCACTGAAACAAATTATGTTGCTATGCAAAACCCTCTGGGTAAAAAACCATGATATAATTTTATACCCAGAAAATCATTAGAGGAGGTAGTGGATGTATTGAAGGGGAGGGTTTTTCCTGCTCCTGCTATTGAGTCGAATCAAAGTTTTAGTGACAGACCAACTGCTAAGAAAAATCGTAAGAAGAAGAAACAAGGTAACTCAGACCTGAGTTTCGTAAACAAAAGACAAGCTAGGTTAATTTCCAGGAATCTGAGAAATCAACAGCATGATCATCTGAGCTCAATCTCGGTGATTGAGGTCGATGATCAATTAACCAATGATGAGATCAATGAATTCCTGGCCAAATAAGATGTGGATAACCATGGTCTCGGAAATGAAACTGTTAGCGAAGCTATTCAATAGGATTTTGTTTCTAAACTACCTCTGTTTCTAAAATATCAAAATGGATTTGCAGGCATAGGGCATGATTTGAAACAAGCTACAGGAAAGACCAAAGCACTCATTGTTGAGTATAGTCGACCTCTGCCTATTGTAGCACCTGTACACTGTGACAATTGTCTAGACTAGGTAGAATGATACTAAAGAGACATACAGTATTTACAGGCACAATTAAAACATTTGGCAGCTCGAAATTCTCTGCTTGAACGATAAAATCAAGAATTGAAGGCATGCACAGATCGGGCAAGTAAAAGTCCCAAAAGAGCCGGTAGTGTGATTATAAAAAATGCAACCAATTTCAATGCCATCATTAACTCATAATTATCTGACCCTTCATTGTCTATTTTCTAGAATGGTAAAAGTGGTTTTGATTTTCTTTCAGTTTATTTTGTTATAAAAGTCAAATAGGAAGATTTATTTTGATTTTCTTTTGTTAATATAAGACTAGCTATAGAATCTCACGATTATGTAGACAGTCTATTTCTAAATGTTAGTTTGTATTATTTTCTAAAAATCAATTTTGTTTTGTCATTTACAGGAAAATAATAATTATTGTGTTAATCATAAGGAGAAGCCATCATGGATTATGTGTTGTATAGTTTAGTAGCTTCTTTTTTGTTTAATAAAACTATGTCATTATGTAATTAATTTTGATAAACAAACTCCTACAGGAGTGGTTCCCTGTTGTACTATTTTTGTAAAGAAATCTATTTTTTTTGGATTAGCCTCTATCTTGCATGATAAGAGGTTGTTAATCCAAGACTAGTTTAAATAGTGATTGTTGATAGTAGTAAAGGAAAACTTTTGTTGGGATTATAGTATGGACACGTGATGTTGAGAACTGATATGGGGAAGCAACTCACCATTGGCTTTAAACTCATGTGATGCTTATTCCATTATTCTTCTTCTATTACCTTGGTATTATGAGATACTATTATGATTGATTTAGCTTTAGCCTCGTCATCATATGGTGTTTCATATTGTTAAATATTTAGATGTTGTCCATAATCTGTTATTTCATTTTGTATGTGTGATCAATCTGTCATTTGATTATTATTGATTTGTTCCTAATGTTAAATGATGGATAATATCGATACTCATACTTGAGTTTTCTCTCATTCTTAAATATTGATTATCATAAGATCATAGGATTTTTAATCAGTTATTATTTTGTTCTATTCTCTCTCCAACACATTAAACACTTCTTTGAATTTATTTTGGAAAGTACTAGTTTTGTTCTATCACAGGTTTCCCTTACATGCGGGACAAGTAGTAGCTCGAACAACACTGAAAGATAAGATATGTTTCACTGATCATCTATAGGTTAGTCTATGTGTTATTTAGTTAAATCATTTATTAATGAAATTATGATTGCATGAATTAGCTTTCATTGTTTATGTATCGTTGTTTCGATTGTATCTGCTTAGTAATTATTAGCTTAAAGGCTTTAAACATTCAAAAGTAAAAAAAAAAAGGATTTATGATCTTTCTTTATCTTAGTTAGAATTACTTTTACGAACATTCATTTCGCAAGATTAGAAGTAAACCTTGCAAGTTGTATATAGATTGTTTATAATCATTTGTATATATTCTCGTTTCTATTAGAACACTTGTAATTAGAGAACATATATAATTAGTATCTTAGCTCTAGATTGGTTTATTTCCTTTATCATTTTTAGGACTTAGTTGGCTAACGGAGCCATTAAACCCGTCGTGTCAGTTCATTCCAAACAGCTTGGGTTATTTAGACAACCCTGGTCCAGATCTAACCTTCCAGTTGATGGTGTGTCACTTATGCCCGTCAACAGGTAGTCACATCAATGTTGGATTTAGATTGTAGATGAAGTAGAAAGAAACAAACTTCGAGGATAGCAGGCATTGAGGTAGTTACCAAGGATGGAAATGATTTTTAGTTTGAGAGTGTCATGGGCCTAGATTTTTCATTCCACTTGAGAATACCATACCATTCAAGAATCCTAGTCATCTCACATCACTGATGTGACCTTGTTAGTTGGGAATGACCATCAACTACTTGTATCACCCAGAATAATTATAACTGACATGTCTTGACCAAACCCAAGCTATGCACATTCAATTGTGTGGAATGTCATAATTCTCTTTTTACCATATTTGATGTTGCATCATCGCCACCCAACCATAGGAAACCTATCGTCGCCTTTTGTGATCCAATAATACTTGAATAACTAACTGCAAAATGTGTGTCTATTCCATCATCCATTGTGTCCCTACTTCATTAGCCATTCACATATATTCAATGCACTTATCAATATTGTTTCTTTTGCATGGGAAACACACACAACCTATCACATTTCCAAGATGTGCCTTCCTTCATCAAATCTCACTATGTGGTACCTCATTGATCATTCATCCTACTTAACAAGGCATCCTTGGTCCTCCTAGCCTACTCACTTGTACACTTACCTAACTATCTCACGAATCACCATAAGTAGATCACCAAGGCTACCGAATCATATTGACTCATTGTATAACTTTCCAAGTCCTAACATACTCTCTATCGTGCCATTGTTAATGGAACCTCGAATAGAGTCCTTACATTCTCCCCCCCTGAATTGTTGGCATCCTCATCAATATGGCCCCATCGGCTCATCCGATAAAAGGGGTGTTGGTAGTAAGAAGACACTTTTGTAATTTCCACATTCAAACATGGATTTGATACTAAGTGTCACCGGACTAGACTTTTTGTTCCACTTGAGCATATCATACCACTCAAGAATCCTAGTCGCCGCACAACACCAATGTGACCTCACTATTTGGGCATGACCATCAATCTCTTGTGTCACCGGTAATACACCTAAATGACATGTCATGACCGAACCCAATCCAGACACTTTCAACCATGTGAAATGTCAAAGTGTTTGTTTCACCATAGGCAGTGTTGCATCTTTTCCACCTAACCATAGGAAACCTATCATCACCTCCCCCGAGCCAAGCATACTTGAACAACCGATTGCCCAATGTGTGACCATTATATCATTTATATAAGCCTACACTTGATAATTAAGGAAGAACACGTCCCTACTTCATCAGGAATTCACATATCTTCAATGCATTTATCAACATTGTTTCTTTTCCATGGATAACACACATAATATATCTCATTACCACGTTGTGTTGTCCTCCACCAAATCTTGTTATGTGATGCCTCATCGATCGTCCATCCTACTCGACAACAATGCATCCTTGGTACTCTTAGCCTACATAGTAGTACACCATCTTAACCATCTCATAAATCACTCTAAGTTGATCACCAAGGATACCAAATCATATGAACTCATCGTACAACTTTCCAATAATTCCCGACATTCCCTCTGTTATGCAATTTCCAATGGCACCTCAAGTTGGGTCCTTACAAGGAGGATGTAAGGCCCTTGCCTTGAGTGGCTTCAAGTGCCTCCGCCATATTATCACCTTGGTGGTCATTCACTAACATGGATGGAAATGACAAAAGGTGATTAGAAGAGTCTCTTTTGGGTGCCTTGGCTCATTAGAAAGGCATACCGTAAACATTGGCAACTCATACTAGTCTGATGCACCAAGATAATATTGGAAGGAAACTTGGCGAGGAAAGACAAAGAATGTTTTTGTGGGAAACCTCATCCAAAAACATTTACTTGGCATGAAAGACAAGATTGGCATAGATATATTGAGTGCCTTGGGTGCCTAGAATGTATACAAACCAATGGATTTGGGAAGGAGATTGAGTGGCTTGGGTGCCTAGACTATATACAAAACAATGGAGTTTGGTGACCCACACTTGGGGGTTGCGACGAATAGTCAAAGTGCCTTTAGGCACAAGTAGTCATGGATCAAAATCATGGGGCACACTCATTAGGAACACATCCACTAGAAATGCATCCATCAGAAACGCATCTACCAGATGCAATTGGGCATAGTTGGATAGATTTGGGTTGAGTTCAATAGACTCAGGTGGACTGAGCACACTTGGGCCAAGTTGGACAGAATTGGGTGGACTGAGCACACTTGGGCCCAGTCAAATAGATGGACCAAGTGAACCTAGATGATTTGGATTGATGAACTAAGCCAAGTTAGATTGGGCGGACTTGGGATGACTTGGATGGATGAACCACACACACTTGGAATTACTTGGGAACACTTGGGTAGACTTGGGTTAACTTTTTGGATGTGGAAAATTGGAGCAAAAGTCACCGAGAGAAGAAAGTTGGCTATGTAGACACTTGGGTCCACCTTTGAACGAAGGGGCTTGCAAGTGCAAGACAAGTCCAATATAAAAAGAGGATTCCTAAAAAATGCTAAGTCATACAAGCAAGTATCATTCACCACAAGTGAAAAAGGATTTATGTCATTGGGCAAGTTTATGGTTGGACACAATGGGATGAATTGCAATAGATGATTGAGACAAAGAGTAAGAGTACAAGACATGTATAAGATAGTCATGTGGTTGCTTCAGTGGTTGGATTGACAATTCATGTTATTACGTGTGCCTAGTGTAATTGTACTCTTTAATGAGTCGTCAAAAGTTGGTTGCACTCCTTTGTTGTACATTGTAATATTATTCATATAATAAATTGTTAGGAACCTACCTTGGGTTCTGCCCATATTTTTGTATTGTTGATGCTTTATGTTTGTTGAATTTCATTGTTCATTGCGTTACTATATTGGATAAGTGTTAAGTAATATTGGGATGTTTTAAGGTTGCAATTGAACACACATATATCTTTGGATGAACTAGGTTGTGTTGGACTTGCTTGTGCATCTATCTTGTTGTAGCTTAAGGTGAAGTTATGGTTAGATATTAAGTGAAGGGGTGTAGTATGGTTGTAGTAGGTGCGGTTTAGTCAATCCCTTGCAGTCGAGGCAAGGCAATGTCAAATAACCTCAGGTGTTGAAACATACTTGGGTGGAACACATGTTTGCAAAGAAAAACTTGGGCAGACTGCAAGCATGTGACGAGATCCTTTTTGCAACTAGTGCTTTCTTTTCACCTTCTTCATTCATTGGTGGATATGGTTTCTTATCTAATAGAGTTGGTTGTTTAACTAAATGTAATTGATTTATTTTGAAATCTGAGTGAAATGAATATACTCATGAAAATAGTTGCATTCAAAAGATTTATTCCCACAAAATAACACCTAAATGTGCACCCACCCATATAGGATTATGGTTTGCACTGAGTTTGGGAATCCCTTCTCTATATCTACTTCCATGTCGATAAGGGCAGATGATTATTGACCAATGTTGGTTCAAATATATCAATCTACTTTTTAGGAAGGTGGGGAAGCCTAACCCAAACTGGGACTATCATAAAAGCATATTCTTTTGCGTTGACGTAAAGATACCACTAGTTGAGGCATTGATTGTAAGGAAAGTCTCCAAGGTGGACCCAAGTTCCCACATAGTCAACTTTATTATCTTGGTGACTTGTTCGCCAACTCTTCACATCCAACAAGTTCACCCTAGAGTGCACCCAAGTCTTCCCAAGTGCATGTGGTCCATCCAAGTCATTCCAAGTTCACCCAATCCAACTTGTCTTGATCCACCCAGCCCATCTATCTGAGCATATGTAGTTGAACTTCAAAATTATGTTAACTTTCATTAATCTTAATATTATCCCAATTAATATTTTAACTTTCATTATCCCAATTAATGGAATGGCATGCATTCAATATGAGCAATGATGGAGTGATGTGAAACCCACCAAGTGCCCACATAGCCAACTTGCTTCTCTTGGTGACTTGTTCGCTAACTATCCACATCCAATAAGTGTACCCAAGTCTATCCAAGTCTGCCCAAGTCATCCCAAGTGAGCATGGTTCATCCATCCAAGACATCCCAAGTTCGCACGGTCAAACTCATCTCGGTCCAACTATTCAAGATACTTTCCTTGCACTTGCAAGCACCCTTGTTCCAAGTTGGACCCAAGTTCCCACATAGCCAACTTGCTTCTCTTGGTGACTTTTCCGCCAATTGTCCAGATATAAAAAGTGCACCCAATTTTTCCCAATTGTGCCCAAGTCATCCCAAGTGCACATGGTTCATCCATTCAAGTAATCCCAAGTCCGCTCAATCCAACTCATCTCGGTCCAACTGGTAAAAATACTTGCCTTACACTTGCAAACCCCTTCATTCCAAGGTGGACCAAAGTGCCCACATAGCCAACGTGCATGGATGATTTTAGGGGCTAAATTTTGCTCATGGGCTAATTTTCCATGGTTTTTCCAAAAACGAGATTTGTTATTTTAAAAATGATTCACCCAAATTCTATAGGATAAAATTATTTTACCTTAAAAATCTCCAAAATTTTATAAAAACTATATAAAATCCTTAGAAATTTGAATATTTTTACAAAAATATCGCCAAACATTTATAGTTGGCATATGAAGGATTAGTAAGATTCGCCAAGGTTTCTACATTTTAAAATATATTTCTGTCCTTAAAATCATCCCTACCAACGTGATTCTCTTGGTGACTTGTTTTCCAACAATCCACATCCAACAAGTGTACCCAAGTCTGCCAAAGTCATCCCAAGTCTTCCCATTCCAACTCATCTCAGTATGTCCATCCAAATCATCTCGGTCCACCCATTCCATCTATCCGAGGATGGGTAGTTGATCTTCAAAATTATGTTAAATTTAATTAATCTTAAGATTATCCCAATTAATCTTTTAACTTTCATTAGCCCAATCAATGGAATGGCATGAATTCAATATGAGAAATGATGGATTGATGTGAATACCATCATATTCAATGGAAATGACACAAAGAATCTATTTGGCCAAAAAACTTTGCTGATGAGAAGCAAAGCATAAGATTTGGTCTTTAAATTGACAAGATTAATCCTCATTCCCAACAATCTAGATGGTTCACATAGCCCATGGTTCTAATCAACTACAATAATCCATCTTGGATGTCATTTAGAAGGACCACCTAATGTTGGTGGTGCTAGTACCTAGAAAACATCAAGTGAAGAAAATGGATATGTATTTGGCACCTCTAATAGATGAATTTCACTTTTATAGAACATGATTAGAATGTATAATGCTTCTAATCCATTGAATTCATGTGATTGTATATTCACACTTTATGGGATATTATGTTGGTGCACTTATGGTTTTCCAAGATATATAGTGGTCTTTGGTTAAAAATGTGATGTTAGGAATGATATATAAATAAACTTACTAAATTTATAGTATATGTGAATTGTTAATTTCTAAATTAAAAATATTGTTTTTTTCATGATTATCTAATTAACCTAATATGAATTTTTTTGCATAATTTATGTGTGGGGCTGAATTCAAAGGGTTATGTTTCACGCCCACATTGTGACAAAGGGTTATCACTCATGCCCACATTTTGAAGACCATTTAGATGTGTTTTTGTTGATGAAATCGCCAATAACATATAAACTAGGAATAACTTGAAGGTATCAAATACAAATATGCATGCATGGCCAAAGTATGTTGAAGGAAGGAAAGATCAATATACTTTTGAACTAGAAAGATGGTTGTTGATTAAAAATGAGGTACAAATTGTAAAAAACAATTATGTCTACCATAATAACTCCAATAGGGTATGACTCATCATTAAAGAAATCATTTACTATTGATGGACATGTCACTAGTCTCAAGTCACATGAGCATCATAACCGTTTGAACGTATGTTATTCTACCTTAGGATTATAAAACAAAATTAACCTGTATAGGGGTAGACACAAAACTTTCCATAAAAGTATGTATGACTAAATTATTGCTAGAAATTCCTACAATTTTTTTGTTGATGATCCTTCATTTTAGTATATCCAAGATGTTTATCCTCTAGATTTATGAGGTTGTTGCAATGGAATCTTCCATAAATAGATGTGAGTATCCATGGAAAGGTTGTATGTTTTTGTAAGGTAAATATTACTAACTTTATTTTATTCTTTTCACAATAATGGTTATCATTGATATTGGAAAATGTTGCAACCAAACTAGACATCTTTGCAATACAAAAATGAGTAGAGTTGGTCATGGAAAAATATAAAAAAAGTAGATCTAATTGTCTAGTTTACTACTACTATTATCTTCCCTACTCTAGCTACTTAGAACACAATAAGTGTATTGTCTTACGAAGTATTTAAGTAGAAATGTTATACAACCAAACATTGATAAAAACTAGAAAAAATTATCAAAAATATGAGCCATGAAAAACCCCATTTGTGAGTCATCTCCAATGGTTCTCCTCCATCTTCACTAAAATTATTCTCAATCACAAAGTGGGCAATATCAAGAGTCTTTGTGCATTCTTCCAATTATGGTTCTTGAGGGCACAACTTGTCCATGATACTCTCTAAGGAAAAGAAAGGGCCACCATGGGAGGGGTCCTCAAAAGTGATAGAAATCATAGGAGAAATGACTTCTATAAGAATGCCAAGGTGGGATATTATTTGGCCAATCAAATATTGCAGAGAGGTTACCTTCTCACAAAACTCCAACTATTTGTCACAATGAATTCTCATAAAGCATTCAACCTCTTTCTCCCATTATTGCACTACCAATATCAATATTTTATTATTGCATTATTCCCCCTTTTAAGTTGTATTGATATTATGTTTTTCTATAGTTATTTATATTAGCCATTAACAATATTAATGTTTTTTTAATACTATTCATTTTAAGTTATTAATATGAATTATTAATAAAGTTGTGCTCTGTGAATATTCCCTGGGCTGGATCGGACCATCGACCCATAAGACTGACCTTTGAAAAGCAACAGAACTAGGGCCAAATCCCCTTCAAACTAAATCCTCTATGGCTGGACATACCCGAGCTCCTTCAATCAATTGCTCAGACCCGGAATCAGTGGATCACAAGCTCCCCAAATTACATATGGGAGCAGAAACTCAAACTAGTCAAAGATATGCTAAAGAGTTGGGCCAAAAACATTCCGCACAGCAAAGCACAAGACAAAAATTTCCAACTGGAGGCCCTTCAAGATGAAATGGAAAGTGCAGAGATACAACAGAGTCTCCTCATCCATGAGAAATCCCTCCAAAAATATTATCTCTGGGCTCTAGTGGAAGAAGAAACAACTTGGTGACTTAAATCCAGGAGTATATGGCTGAAGGAAGGTGACCAAAACACCACCTTCTTCCACAACCAAGACAAAGTCAGAAATTGGGCCAACCAAATCTCTGAGCTTGAAACCTAGGAAGGGGAAACCCTTCAATACTTCTACCAAATTAAGCATCATGCCTCCTCCCACTTCCATTCCCTTTATACAACTTCTGGAAAAGACGAGGATCACCTCTCCAATCTATTTCTTCTGCACATCCCCTCTAAGATAACTGAAGCCGATAACTACCTCCTCTACCGACCCATAAAGGAAGCAAAAATTCTTAGAGCCCTAAATCAATTCCATGAAGACAAAGCCTCAGGCCCGGATGACTTTATTCTTCATTTCTACAAAAAATATTGGCACATCATTCAAAAATATTTTACCAGAATGCTTCGCTTTGCTCACAAAGCCAAAAAACTAGGGGGAGCAATGAATTCCTCCTTCCTGGAACTTCTCCCAAAAGAACCTGGAGCCACCTCCCTCAATTGTTTCAGGCCCATCTCGCTTTGCAACCTCTCCTATAAAATCTTTTCCAAAATAATAGCAAAAATGCTCAACCCCCTCCTCAACACATTAATTCTTCCAAGCGAGGGTGGTTTTGTAGAAAGACGTTAGATTTGGGACAATTACATCCTTGTCCAAGAAGAAATCCATGCCAACAACACTTGGGGGGAGTCTGGAATGGCTATAAAACTCGACATGGCTAACGCTTTTGACAGAGTGGAACACAAATTTCTCTTCAAAGTAATGCGTAAGTTTGGCTTCAGCCAAAATTTCATGAATTGGATAAATTCATGCATCGATTCTCCCTAGATAGTGCCACTCATAAATGGAAGACCAAGTCCTTTATTCAAGGCGTCCAGAGGCTTAAGGAAGGGCTTCCCTCTCTCCCCAATTCTCTATGTGATCATGGCATAATCGCTAAACAGAATCCTCGAATGGGAAAGCGCCTATGGTAACATTCCTAGTCTAAAAATCGCCCAAGGAGTGAAAATACTAAACCACTCTCAGTTTGTAGATGACACAATACTACTAAGTGGTGCTCCCAAAATTCTGGCTAGAAGAATCCTCTGAGTCCTGGACACCTTCCTCACTGTCTCAAAAGGATCTCTAAATAACAAAAAATCTCAGATCTATACCTGGAACGTCTCGGCAAGTATCAGGGCCAGAATAACTCAAATTTTGGGCTTCCCTATTACCCAAGACTGGAAATCCTTTAAATATCTAGGCCTCCCCATCTGCCTCAAAGCGCTCCCCGGAGAATTCTGGCACCTCCTCCTTCAAAAGCTCAAGGAAAAAATGGAAATTTAGGGAGCACGATGGATAAACCCAGCTGGAAGGGTGGTATTGATAAAGTTTGTCCTCTCGGCTCTTCCCATGTTTCAATTCTCCACCCTTCTCTCCCCAAAGGGAATTCTCCAAGCAATGAGCCAAGTCATTCGCAAATTTTTATGGCAAGGAAGGAACTCAAATCACAAAAAACTCCATCTGGTAAATTGGGAAACGGTGATCCATCCAAAATTGAGGGGAGGACTAGGCATCTGAGACCCTGAAATCACCAACTTTGTTATGGGAGCCAAACTCCTTTGGATACTAATCTTAGGGGATAATGATTGGTGGAAGAAGGAGATCATAAGCAAATACAAACTAGGAAAAAGAAAAAGAAGCATGGATAACCCGCAACTTCACCAAGCAAGATCCCAAATCTGGAAACTAATAAAGGCAGTCGTTCCCTTCTTTAGAGAGCATCTATCCTGGATTCCGAGAAATGGAAAGTCAATTAAAATCTGGCAGGATCGGATCTACGAGGTGGCATTCAACCATAGCGAGGAAAACCTCATGGATCTAAAACACTGTATGATAGGACTGAGTAAGCGTACTTTGTATGACATCTCAGCTTGGAATGAGAATGGAAGTTGGAGAGATTGGAACCTGGGGCATGTCCCCCATCATCTAACAGAACAGGCCCAATGCCTGATCAGGTTTCTAAAAGGGGCAGTGCCCATCCAAAAAACTCGGCCAGACAACAGGGGATGGGGTAGAAATGGATACTCAGTCTCAAAAGGTTATAGTCAACTCCTCAATAGCACAGGTGGTCACCAATCCTCAGCAAAATGGAAAAATATTTGGAACCAGAACTCCCTCCCAAAAATCAACTTCTTCACCTGGACTTTAGCCCATGACAAGATCTTAATAGGGGATAACCTCATCAAGAGAGGCTTTCTTGGTCCATACATCTACCCACTTTGTAATAACAGCCAAAAAGATATCAGTCATTTGTTATTGGATTGTGCCTTTGCAAAAAGTTATTGGACCCTAGCCTTCATGGACCTAGAAATATTTATATCATGGCCTTCTTCCCCCCACCCCAGCCTGGGGAACTGGGACAAGTACTATCGGGGCTCCTTCAAGGAAAAACTAGTCCTGAAACATGTGTGGTGGGCGCTGGAAAAATTCATTTGCTGACAGATCTAGAAAACAAGAAATAGGAAAATTTTCCAAGGAAATATCACTCCTCCTCAAACAGTAGCTGCTAAGGAAAAGTTGATTCAATCTAAATCCATAAGCTCTCGACCTCTGAAAATTGAAGATACAACAAACTGGATCGTCTGGGAAAAATACTGGATGGAAAGCTTCAATCTCAGGACTCTTACACATATACATGCAACTCCAAGATCAAGTTGGCAGCTTCATCACACTCTCAACATAGAACTTTGGATCCAGAAGAAAAAAACCCATACTCTCTGTTTTGATGGAGATTCTAAAGGAAACCTAGGGGAGGCAGGTGCGGGGGGGGATTTTTTATGAAACCAGGGGCAAAAAAACGTCTTGTTATCACTAGAATCTAGGGACTGATACCAACAACAAAGATGAGGCCTACGCTCTTTTAAAGGGAATTCAACTGGCCCATGCCAAGGGAATACAAAAGCTTGTTGTCCTAGGATACTCTCTTACCATAATAAGACTAATGATCAAGGGAACAAACCCCAAATATCCCAGCTTAAAGAAAGTCCTAGACAGAACCTGGTTGGCCTCCAAAGAAATCAAGCTGACCTTCTTTCACATCCTTCGAGGCAACAATAGAGAAGCAGACAAGTTGGCCAATGCAGCTATAGGGAAAATTCCTGGCACGCTAAGCATTGATGGTGTCTCAACCCCATCCACCTTGTATTAATGAGATCCCAAGAGAAAAAAAATGCCATTCAAAGGAGCCCCTTCCCATGGGGTTTAAGCATACCTCATGATCAAATGGCTAGGAACAATGACAGCCCCACCCCAAGAGTGGAGAAAAGGGAGCTTCCTCACCCACTTTAGGTAGGGCCCACTGGTCGCCTGCAATGAAAATCATGACAATGTTGGGTCGATGCTTTCAGTCATCCACATGACCACCTATCGACGCACCATATGGTGTGTACCACATGAAGATCCTCTCCCTCGAGCACATAATATGGCCTTACCTCCAAGCAGGTTGAAATACATTTCTCGCATGGGAAATCAGGTTTACCCGTCTCGCCTGTGTAGATTTGATGTTCAGGACTCTCACCTCCCACGTCGGTTCAGCTCCCCTGATGTCAGTTTCATTTCCATGGTGTCGATCGGTACATAGTACAGGACTCCTCCCACAAACCCACAGGATTTCTCGCCTCAGTAAACTTGCTTTCGTCCTTTCTTTGCAGTTGGCCCCTGTGGGAAATCCCCTTCTCTTCAGATCCTCCTGGTTCTTATATCGACCTTCTTGCCACCTTGCAGTCATTCCATAATCCCTTAGCGAGTCTTTTGGGTCAATTGGAGCTTGGAATTGCTCATTTTTAGAGCCTGGTTTTTCTTTCTTTCCCTACCCCTGCCCTCTATCTCGCATCCTTCTGTGCAGCCTCTCAGTTTCCCCCCCTCACATTCATTTTTCCACCTGGGACATATGAAGAACCCAGAAGAGATAGCCAAGTCCGGCCTTTCTTCTGGAGATAGTGAAATGCAGCAGGTGAATGTTGTGTAGAAAGACTCAGATACCTAGCCAGAAGACAATTGGGATCCTGAATGTGGAGGATGCAGCAATCTACGAGAGCAATTGGGAGTGTTGAGTGCCAACAGGGCATTCGAGATGGAAAATTGATCTCAACATCATTTCTTGATCAGTAAGCTATAGGATGAAAGAAACGCACAGAGAATCCAAATTGATACTCTACAGCACGGGTTGGATCAGCTAGATGACACGCAGCCCCCAACAAGCAACTTAGAAGCTCAACAAGGCTACTTGAGGAACGTCTAGTCCAATTTAATTAACCAGGTGCCAGATTTGAATGAGCCTCTCCCAGACTTCAGAAGGAATGTGCAGCAATCCAAGGTAGAGAAGAATGTCTAAGTTAGTCACCTCTTTCTCTCTAATTTCTCTATGTATTGTCGTTTCATGTTTTTAAGAGGCTCCTTATGCATAATATATGTAGGAAACTCTCCACACAATATTTTTGTAAGAAAAAGGGGAATTACAAACATCCCCATTTTTGTAACCCTTCTCTCAGAGAAGAACCCAGACATAGTCCTCCATGACTGGTTTTTTTTGTAATTTTCAGTGGATTTATCCACACCAATCAATATATCTTTTCCAGTTCTTGTTAATGACAGTTCCTTCGTGATAGTTGAAGCACCAGTTGCAACGCTAGTTGTATCACTAGTTGCAGTGCCAATTGCAACACCGGTTTTATTACCAGTTGCATCTCCAGTTGCAATACTAGTTGCAGTAAATTTTATGTGAAACATTGGGCTTAATATTTGGTTGTTCTAGTGCACCTCACCCTAGTGCATCTCCATTTACCTTTAGATTTCAAGTTGGAGCACTTTGAATTTTTAGGGTTCGTCATTTCTTGTCATTGTTGTTGGATGGTGTGCTTGTTTGTCTCTGCCTATCACTCTTGTCAGAGGTATGTATTTCTATATGTTTAAACATTATCATTATTTTGAGTGTGATTGTAGGATAAGGGATCTCTAGTCCGAGCAACAATCATAGATCCATAGGGATCTCATATCCAACACATTTAGAGGAACAATGCACTCTAGGTTTGATTGTTTTCATATGCTTGTAGTTGTTATGGAATTATTGTGACCTTATGAAAATCTATTTTTATTTTGATCTATTGAGGTTATGATTATTATACTAACCTCTGTTCAAATTTAAACTTAGAAACTAACTTTAGTCAAAGTATTAGATTGATTAAGGTTGAGACTTTAGAGTTTATTTTTACTATTTCTCTAACTCATATTTTTGTCTAGAAAGACTAATGTCTTAAGTACATGTGATAGGTTGAAGAGAATACTTGTCATCTTGAGCGAAGGAGACTCAGAATAAAATCAACAACACTCACTCTTGAAGATAAGACTCCAGGTTCTAGGTTTGATTAAATTAATAAGTTTCCAATTTGCACATATCAAGTTTGATAATTTCCACATTACTAGTTGTGACAACAATCCTTGAAAGGTTCTATTACTGCTAAATATAATGAATATTTGGCAGCATTTGAGAACTAATGATATAAATGCTTGCAAGATGAACTAACATCTCCTCTAGGAGATACTTCTTGTTTTGCTTCCAGGAAGGTCACCTTGGTAATAATATGATGACTACCATGAGATTGTTTTTTTTCTTCTTGTTGACATAGATATGTTCTTATGAAAATATTATTATACTTTTTGTTCTTGTTTTCTTGTTCCGAGAAGGTTACCATGGAGGAAAGATTGATCATGACACTAAAAGAGTGTTGTTCCTATTTCTTAATATTGTATTTTTATTTTGGTTCTTATTCCAGACATGTCACAAGCAATAACTCTAAGAAGGAGCTATTGTGATTATTGTTCTCATTCTTTTTTTTGTTATTATAAGAGTAATATTATTATCTATTGTTTTTCCCTTTGTTGTCCTTGTTTTGGGAAGGTCACGGGTGATAAATTTGAGGGAAGATATAGTGATGGTTGAAGGATACAACATATTAGATGGTCTCTAGTTGGAGACAAGGAAAAGACTATCCAAATAAGATGTTGTATACACAACCATATACATCCATGTACCAAAGAAGAAGAAGACGAAGAAGGGTAATTTTGTGAGATACATAGTATGTCATATGGGGATTTATTGTAAGGAGCATAAGGCTTCAAAGATGCCCAAACAAATCTCTTTAGTGCAGTTGATCACTCTTTAGATCATCAAGAAGAGTTAGTAGATCCATAAGGGCCTACCCAGAATCGTTGCAGTAACTAAGAAGAGAACAGCTTGGTCCCATGAAACTTTGCAAGATGCAACATTGATGAGCCATATCATGAGGAGTAGATGGATCTGAATATTATACAGAATAATAGGGAGTCAAGCTTTAGAGTGAGAATGAAGACTCAAAGACTTTCATATTAATATGGAAGAGAGAGACGTCTTCTGGAACTGACAGACAGGTGCCATGGGTTGAGAAGGCTAGATCGAAGCTTCAGATGCTTCGAGGAGATATGAGATCTTATGGGAAGATTCCCTTTCTTTAGTAAAATTTTCTATAGTGACTAAGGAGGAATACAGACAGAAGGACTAGGATACATATATTTTCCTTGGTTCTGAGACCATAAGCGAAGTAAGTGGTGAATTCCAAGTTGATCTTCAAGATCAAGCATGTTGCAGATAAATATCCTAGAGATGTACAAATCATGATTTGTGTCCAGAGGATTCTCCCAGGAAGTGGGAGAATACTATGATGAGACACTTGCTCTAGTATATTTCTATCAATGAACATGTAGCAGATATGTTGTCCAAACCTCCGTTAGGGACCCACTTGGAGTGGTCCAAATGTTTTTTCTCTAATAGTGAGAAGCAATGTGTTCCCCAGTAAATGGAAGTGATTAGGTCCCCAGTAGTGGGAGCTACTCCAGTGCCGGTTGGTACTCCAACAAAATCTAGTATGCTACCCCAACACATTTTGGTACCCCAATGTAGGCTGATATGATACCCTAGCACAGGTTGGTACTCCAATGTAGGCTGGTATGCTACCCAGCGCAGTTTGGTATGTTACCCCAGCATAGGTTGGATCTCCAATGCAGGCAAGTATGCTACCCCAACACAGGTTAGTAGTCCAATGCAGGTTGATATTCTACCCTAGCGTAGGTTGGTACTCCAACGCAGGATGGTATGTTACCCCAGCACAGGTTGATACAACAACACATGCTAGTATGCTACCCCAGTGTAGGTTGGTACTCCAACGCAGGCTGGTATGCTACCCCAACACAAGTTGGTACTCCAACGTAGGTTGGTATGCTATCCCAATGCAGGTTGGTCCTCCAAAGTAGGATGGTATGCTACCCAAAAATAGGTTGTATTCTACCCCAACGTAGGTTGTATTCTACCCCAACGTAGGTTGGTATGCTACTCCAATGCACGCTGGTATATTACCCCAGCGTGGGTTGGTATGTTACTCCAACAAAGGTTGGTATGCTACTCTAGTGAAACTGCAAAACTTCCTATGACATGTAGATCCATGATTGACAACAAGACAATGACCAAGGTGTGCAGAAGTGCAGAAGAAGTGATGATGATCATGCCAAGAGGAATACCTTCCTTGTTAAGAGGGAGTGTTAAATTTTTGATTCAGATTTTTTGTGAGATGACGAGTTACCAATTCTGTACGAACTAGATGTTGACCTGCAGTGTCAAAAATTATTCTTAGTTAGAGTGTCGATTATTAGCATCGAAGGTTACTAGCTGGAGTTCCAACCAATAGTGTTGGAGGTGTTTGCCAGCTAGATGGCTAATGTGCGGCTATGATGGTGATACTTGTTACATGATTTATTTGATCATATGATAGCATGTGTGGCTATGGTTATGCTACCTGTATATTGGTCTACAAGACCATGTGAGTCTTGCCCATGCCATGTGATATGGATGGATGTGCTTGAGACCATTACATGAAGAACATCTTACTTAATACCTCCCTAGCTAAGAGGGAGTGTTGATGTTTTGTTAGTTGCGGGAGGCATTAACCTCCACGTTTAAATTATGACTTAGAAAAGAATATTCCAGAAGTAATCGAACCATTAAATAGATGTGTGGAAACCCTGGAAGAGAACTCGGCCTAGCACAATAAATAATATTAGAATATTATCTTCCAGAAATATAAGTCGGCCCCACAGGAAAAAGATAAATAGAAAATATAATTACCAGAAATTTAGGTCGGCCCAACCAGAAACGTGAGTGGGCATATTAATATAAATAGAGGACATTTTAGCTCATTTGTACACCCAGTTACTGCACAAGTCTTGTGGAGAGATGCAATTGCATTTGCAAGGAGGAATAAGGGTGCATGGTCATCTCTTGGTGATTTTCTTGGTGATTTTATTGATGATATTCTTGCTAAGTATGGCGCAAGTTTGAGAGAGAGAGTACTGCAGTTGTAGTTGTTGTAGTTGTGCATGGTACTTGTTCTATGGATATGGATACTCTCTCTCTTGTGTGCTACCCTTGGAGAAGGAGCACTCTACTTTTCTTGAGTTATTGTTGCAATTAGCAACTAGGGTTTATTTGTTGGTTCTGGAGTAATCTTGCCAGAATTATTCTAAGTAAAGGTTAGTGTGATAGAGGGTGGCATATGTGAATTCCTATGGTTGGGTGACAATGATGTGACATTGTCTATAGTTAAAAGAGCATACCAAAATTTCAACACTATAAATATGAGACAAATATTTATATGAGAAAAATGTTAGTAGATTCAGAACTTCATCATAGAAGGGTTGTAATGTAAAATTCTTGAGAGTAATTTTGATGTGCATCCATTGGATAAACATCTTGGAGTCTCCAAAAATTTGTAATTGGGTTACATGTTATTCTTGTACAAGTTTCAAGACCATATTTAAAACCATCAATTCACAAATGTTGTTAGTTTATCAACCAATTCCATATTTAAAAGAAATGTTGTGATCTAAAGATAAATAGTACACCTCCTAAGACTCCCTTAGATTTTTTCCCCTATGAGGCACCATAAAAACAAATCCCATGGAATATCTTTATTTATATCCACTCCCCATTGCATATGAGATATATATTTTTCCTACATGTGTGGGTAGGCATTTAAAATATTTAAGGAATGTACAACACATTTGGGAGGAAGTGTCTCTTTGACTTCAAACAACTTCAGATTTATAGCAAGCCATACTCCCCAGACTATCTTAAGTGGAAGTTCTCCAATCTTGGAAGTATCCCTTATGTTACACTGGGTTTTGAAGGCCTCTTCAAGGATTCCTCCTTCCTAGAGATTCCCAATCCCTATTAATATTTTCACCTCTTTCCATATCTCTTTGGAGTATGGACATTCTAACATGAGAAGAACTATATTTTCTTTTGCTTGGTGACATTGACAGCATCATATTGTCCCTACAAAATTCCTCTTTTGAATAACATACCATGTTGGAGCCTTGTTGTGTAAACTCGACCACATGAAGATATTTTTTATGGAAATTTTAGTTTCCAAATAATTTTCCACCACGAGATCTATTGGTCTTCTCTTCCTTCTTCTATTGGTGCTTTATAGCCTATTCTAGGAACATAAGCTCTAGCTATATTCAATGACCATATTAGTTAATCTTGTTCTTCCTCGAGCCTAACATTGTTTCCTATCAAGATATCTATGTATATTTTCCATTATTCTACATACTTAGTTGTTATCGGACTAATCGGTAGGTGCGGACACTAACAGATCTCCCTAGATCCACCTGGATCTAGAACAAAACAGGACAGGACATAACTCTTTCCCTAAGTTTTGACCATTGAATTAGCTAGTAGGAAGGAACAAGTTACATACCTTAGTATCGCTTCCTAGGGTCTTTGTTGCTCCCTCTTCGCTCAGGTGATCTCATGAGGTCAAGACCAAGACAACACAAACCAACCAAAGTAAAGATAGAAAAATATATTCAACTGTCAACTTATGTGTATGATCAAGGAATTACACAATAAAGTGAGAATAGCTTTATGGGAAAGGGACATGCCATTGTATCATATTAATTGAAAGTAAATATTACAACCTGATAGCCTTGATGTCGCAAGCTTCCTTTCGATGGATCTTGGCTCCAACACACACACTTTCTCAATCCTTGCATGAAGAAGATCAAATCCTCTTGATAGACTTTCTAGAGTCTCCAAGATTTTTTTTAAGCTAAGTCCTTCACACAATTCTTTCACCAATTGTCCAATGAATCTTGCTTAACCTTTTCCATGAAAATTCCCTCAATATTTAGGAGAGAAATAAATAGTTACTTGGATAAGAATGATCCCACAATATTAGGGAATCTAGTACAAGGATAACCATTCAAATGCCAACCCATTCTTCTAGAAGATTCCCTTCTAGAACCATCGAGAATTCATCTTTTTCCATGCTTTAGGACGATTTCACACCCTAGCTATTCATCATAGTGTGAGAAGTTCGCACCTTGGCTTAAGGCAGCCTGCGAGAATGGGTCATTCTCGCACCCTGGTATACTAGCAACCTGCGAACCCTCTTCAAAAGTATGTTTTCTGGGAAGAGATGAAGGTAACTTTTCTCAGAAGAAAGTTCTTATGAAGAGCCTGAGTACACCATCATTAATACATCATCATGATGACCAAAATCATGGGTAACAGAATGCCCTCCAAAGTATGAGGCTGGAATCAGTGACAGCCGAAAGACTTTGTAAGCTACATGTGTGTGTCGAAAACCAGGAGCACACCTAATCAGAAACCTGCGAACAACCAAGCATCTGCAGAATATCATATATACCAATTTTGAGGTAGGCATTCCCATACTCAGATCACAGACGAATGACAATTGTAGACATGGTTCATGGCCACTAATCATACACTGTGGATCCATGTTGTCAAAATATAGCATAGCCACCAGGAATACACTGTGGATCTATGCGAGAAAATTCAAATTGAGATGACATAGCCACGAGACATACATAGTGGATCTATGTGTCGCAGATTATACATACTCCATCGCAACCTGGACAAAGAGATGATATCCAGGGTATTCCAATTGCGTCGCCCCAAGTACGAATCTAACCATGTGATTACATGTGTTGAAGTCGAACATGGCAGAAACCACTTGATTACCAGTCATTGATGAAACCGTTAACAAGTGCGAGGGAAATCACCATTGATGTCAATGACTCCCAAGGTACTCTAGTACAATCCATCAAGTGTGAATGAGTGGGTTGAAGTTGAAAATCTGATGGAATCTTTCGATCAGGAGTCAATGATGTAAACCCACTGTCGAAAGTGAGGAAACCTGCCATTGAGGCATGCAAGCTCCAAGGTACCAAAGATTTTCTAAGTCTTGTTTCTGGATAATGCGTTGAAGTCGACGGAACAAAACTTGTCACGGGAGGGCCTTGATATATCCCCCATCAATGACATGAAATGAGTAACATATTTTGAAGGTGAAATAGAGTATGATGTAAATTGAACTGGACACAGGGAAGGCCGACACAGAGAGAATGGACAACTGCAGATGGCTGACTCAATAGAGGTTTCAGATGGACTTCTCTTGAACATATGAATGACACAACCAATGATTTGGCAGCATTGACTCAAAGACGAATCCAGAGATAGAAAAATCGAAGGTTTTTCATGATTATAGAGTTTGGAAAAACACTTAAAAGAGAACTCTCTCAGTTCCTTTTTCATAAAATAGTCCGATGAGACCGAAAAAGAGATAAATTATCGCTCACCAAACACTTTCTTTAGATACTTTATCGAGCATGAAAATAGCAAGGTCGCTCGGCTATCTTTTCATGTTTAGAGAGTCTGAAAAGAGCTTAAAGAGGACTCCAGGGGGGTTCCTTTTTCGTATAACCTTGTTGAGCCTGAAAAAGTGATAAAAGTATGCTCAATCGTGTTCTCATGTATTTTCGAGCACGAGAACGGACAAAGACCACGCTCGAGGTTTTATACAAAAACCATAAAAAACAATCAAAACATGCGATGGAAAAAGAAAAATTATGTCTGCATCCCTGTAAATGAACATCGAAGTCATTACGCCTGCAAAAGTTACACTCAAAAGGACATTGAGGTTTAGGATTTAATCAATAAATAATTATTAAAAAACCAAATAACATGGTAAAAGTAAACAAAAAGGAGTAAAACTCTTTTTACCATATCATTTTCACTTTTCCACTATTTGAGCCCAAAAACCCCTCTTTTACCCTTGAAGTTCGACGTCAAATTGCAGGAGTTACGAATGTCCATTCGTCGAGCCGTCAGTGAAAGTGAGGTAGGCTCTTTGTCCTCTACTCTTTCATGGTTTAATTTTGCATTTTCATTGGTTAAAATTCATTTTTTGAGTTGGTTTTGTGAGCCCTACTTACACTCAGCCATTCTCGCAGGTGGGCTACACAGGACCTACGAGAATGGGTCATTCTCACAGGTGAGCCCACAGCAGCCTGCGAGGTTCTCGCACTGTGCCTAAAGGGCACCTGCGAGAACCGCAAAGAACAAAAGTTTTTTAAAAATTTACTCAATGAAAGAGAACCAATTCATGAATAGAGTTGCTAATCCTCTTTTGTGTTTCTTATGTAGGTAATTGGCCATCAAAATGGTTCTTGAATGGCGCGAAAGGGAGCATGAAGAAGACAATTTCATTGCCGGAAATCATCCACCCACTATTGTTGCTTTAAGAAACTGTGGCCTTCTGAAGTACTTTCGTATCCTGGGCATGAGGGCCCAAGTCAAGTTATTAGAGTACCTAGTGCATATGTGGGATCCCGATCAGTAGGTATTTCATGTGGGGGTCCACACACTGTCCCTAGATATTGAGGAAATTTAATTTTTGACTGGACTGTCATGGTGTGGGAACTATGTGAGCCTGACTGGTAGCAGAGGTGGTGGGCTACCCATGAGTGAGTACTGTCGCTTACACTGTGTTCCCGAGGCAGAGAATAAGAAAGGAAAAGTAGTTATTTGGGGGGTACAGGATTTGACCCTCCATATTATCTTGTTCACCATATCTCAGATGGCTGGGAGTTTCACTCCTCACATGGTGCTACAGAGTTACTTCCAGTATGCCATAGAGTGTACTGAACCTCGGGTTTTTAACTGGGCAGATGCAGTGCTTCGTAGCATGAAAAGGTAGTTGACCAAATGCAGATGAGGCAACCTGAAGCAATTCGGGTACGGATCTTTGTTAGTGTCCTTCTTTCTCGAGAGGGTTCCATTATTGAGGCTGCAGGTGGAGTGGAATTTACCGGCTCCTAGGGATCCAAGAATGTTGAGATGGTGTCAGTTCATGGCCCGGCACGTAGCTGGACCAATTATCAAGTATCATGATACCTTCTTCGACTGGATGCAACCACAGATGTTCATGGTTGATGATTACGCTTATGCCAGGTTGGATTTCCGAGGAGATCCGGACTTAGTCCTGCCAGAGGATGCTCAGTGGGGGGAACTTGGTAAGAAGTACACAATTTTTTCCTTTTTAAATGTTTTTGTGAATTTTTATCATACGCAAATGTTTTTATATGTTCGTCCAAAGACTAAATACAAAATTCATTTTTTATGACACAGATGTTGGACCTTACCGACCTCCTGGTACTTCTCCCATTCAACAGTGAGGAGAGGTAGCGCCAGCGCCACAATATGCCGAGGATTATCAAGCAGTGGAACAAAACCTAGAGGGTTTGACAACAGATATTCCAGACATGCCTCTTAGAGAGGTTCCACGACATGATCAACGTCATACAGTAGGTGTCAGAGTCCATGAGTTGACTGCTCCATAGATTTGCCCGGGCAGTCATGTGTTACCGTGAACATCATCCATGACGTCATTTTGTAGAAGCTATGAGCTTCAGATTTTGACATTTTGGTCTTCGGACAAATTTTTTTGTAAAAAACTATTTTGATCGTTATATATACAGACGACTTCTACCGGTTTATCATGTGTTGTGTGAACATTGATGTGATTGATTTATAAATGATTCAAATGTTTGTCTAATACATAGTTATCCAATGCATCTATTAATGTATTTAGACATCTAGGAATATGTTGATATTCAATGTAATCAAAATAATGTTCCAAGAGGTGAATTCGCAAATACACCCGTAACAAAGTAGGACTTCGAATAGTGTAGACATTACTTAACTGTAGTACTACAAGATGTGAATCGAGTCGCACAACCAAATGACGGATTCCGAGCGATATAGCATCAACCAATAATTCAATAACGACGCTATACTTTGCAATGTTGTTGGTCACACGGCTGAGACACACACCCCGTAAGGAAACAAGTTCGTTTGTAGGGGCGTAAATTGCCCATGCAGCGGAAGCAAGGTTCTGAGTACTACGGCTAGCACCATCAACGAAGCCAATATAGGGTAGCGAAGACTCCGACATCTGGAAATCAAACACAATGTCACATAAGGGCAGAGACCAGATAAAGACAAAAGCAAGCTATAGTAACACACAAGAAGTATGATACAATAAAAATACAAGTACTCGTGCATAGATGATTTTATGCATAGTACTTCTTCAAGTACAACCCATTCTTGGGTTCACTCAAAGGGATACCATCATAATCTACCAACTCATAAGCTCCTTTTTCCAACACTCGTCGAACAATATAAGGACCTCGCCACATGGCTTCGAATTTCCCAGCTCCTAACATATCGCGATCTTGTTCATAGAGGAGGACAAGATCTCCTTTGGAGAAAACACGAGGCTTGACATGTTTGTCATATTGGGCCTTGACACGCTTTTTCTGAGATTTTATGACTAGGGTGGCATCGTGTCGATTTTCGTCTAATCACATAAGATACAATAGACGTTCTTCCTCAGCAGAAGTGTTTGGTAGGAGTTCAACAACTAGTTTTAAAGATGGTATCTCGCATTCAATCGGGAGAATGGCTTCCACACCATAGACTAACCGAAAAGGTGTAAACCCAGTAGCGGACTTGATGGATGTCTGGTACGCCCACAATGCCGAAAACAACATTGTGTGCCAACTTGTTTTATGAATCCCTATCATTCGTCGGAGCATAGTTATGAGAACTTTGTTAATTTCTTCGACTTGGTCGTTGGCTTGTGGGTAATAGGGCATTGAGTTATCATGGCGAAGACCCAACTTTTGAGTAAGTTCGGACATCATAAAATTCCTAAAGTGGCTACTGTGATCAGTGATGATAGCTTGGGGAACACCAAAACGAGCTATGACATGATTAAAAATGAATAATGTTGCAGTCTTTCCAGTGTTATCAAATGTCAACATCACCTCAGCCCATTTTGTAAAGTAATCGACGGCTACAATGATGTAACCATTCCCCTTGGCCGAGTGAGGGTGACATGTCATGAAATCGATGCCCCATTTCGCAAAGGGACCAAATGAGACCACAGGGTGAAGAGGAGCAGGATGTGACCGTATCTTGTTATTATAGGTCTGGCAAGCATGGAATTTTTGAATAGTGATTATGCAGTCCTTAAATAATGAAGGCCAAAAATACCCTGCTCGTAAGATCTTCTGGGCAGTAGCATACCTAGACATATGACCACCACAGGCTCTAGAATGGTAGTCATTCAGATATTTATCAGCTTCGTCAAATGTTAGACAACGTCAAAAAATAGAGTCAATCCCCCGACGATAAACAGTAGCACCGAGGATAATGTATTGCCAAGCTTGGTATCATATGCGACGTCTCTCAGTACTGGACAAAGTTGGCCAAAAAGTCTGGGTTTGGAGATATATAATGATATCACCATACCAAAGATCATCAGTGCTAATAATGAAAAGAGATTCATCAGGTAATGAATCAGCTGCTACATTTTCCATTTCAGAATGGGGAAATTCGCATATCAACTCAGCAAACACTAAGTACTTCTTGGACTTGGCACGTTCGAATTCCAAGTCAAACTCCTGGAGTATCACAATCCATTTGGAGTATTTTCCTACTAGAAATTGACGTGTAAGAATGTGTTGCATAGGGTTGCAGTGAGAAATCACTGTAGTCTTGTGCGAGAGGATATAGTGCCGGAAGCGTTGGACGGCTTGGACGGTAGCCAAGGCCAATTTTTTGACATGTAAATACTTGATTTCAGTAGGCGCTACACTTCGACTCAAGTAGTAGATAACATGTTTGTCGGTCGCATCATCCTCTTGGACGAGAACCATACCAATGGTGTAATCCGAGGCAGCAAGGTAGAGGAAATAATCGCAACTGTAATCGGGGGGAAAGAGAAGAAGAGCACACGTTAGGGACAATTTCAAAGCTTCAAAAGCATTGTTGGGGATGGTATCCCAGACAAAATCTGAACCCTTTTTGAGGAGCCGTGTAAATCCACGAGTTATCTCGGCATAATTTGGGATAAAACGAAAAAGAAAGTTTGCTTTCCCCTGCAAACTTTGTAACTGGCGAAGAGTAGAAGGAGGAGGGAGATTAAGGATTGCCTCAACCTTTAAAGGATCCACCCGAATCCCTTGACGCGAAATGATAAAACCTAGAAGACGGTCAGATTCCACGCAAAAAACTCACTTATGAGGATTCAAACGTATACGGTAGAACCGACAACGAACGAAAATGGCTCAGAGGTGGGTTGGGCGATCGACTTGGCGCATTGAATGAGTGGGTAAATCGTCCAAATATGGTTGAACGATGTGCTTGATATCATGGAAAGCATAAGACATAGCACGTTGAAAATTTGCGCCAGCATTCTTGAGACTGAAAGGAAGTTTCCGATAGGAAAAAGTACCCCAAGGAAAAATAAAAGAAGTCTTATGTTGATCCTCGGGAACAATGTTGATTTGATTATACCCGGAGAAACCATCCATGAGAGAGAACATTTCACTTCCGACGCAATTGTCGACAATCTGATCGACGAAGGGGGTAGGAAAGTTGTCTTTGGGACAAGCTTTGTTGATATCCCTATAATCAATGCATACACGAATGGTGCCTTGTTTCTTGTCAATCGGGACAAGATTGGAAACCTAGTCTGTGAGAGCCACCGGATAAATAAAGCCGACTTTCAGCAGTTTCTCGACTTTGAGCTTGATAGTAGCCGCTTTACGTGGGTGAACTGGACGAAGGTGTTTCCGGATGGGTTTAGTGTCGAGGTATGTCTTTATCTCATGTATCACAATCTCAGGTTCGATAACCAACATTTCTTCGTAGCTCCAGGTGAAGAGGTCATGAAAATATTTGAATAGGGATGTGTAGGTGACAATTTTGCCAGAAGAACACGAAGCTCCAATATGGACATTTTCGACGATTCCAGGTTTGACGGATATGTTGAGGGGAATCGTGGGTGAGATATTTCTTAATTTCCCTTCGAAAAACCTTCCATTGTGCAGGACAAGTCTGAAGGACTTCGAGGGCTGACATCGCAGAAGGTGCTTGGGCCAGATCTTCAACAATGTTGTAGTTATGGGCGGCACGAGCATGAGGATTGAAAGCCGATTTCCGAACGATGCCCTTTGGGGGAGGTCGCAGAACTGTGTCGAGGCTCGGTCATTCGAGATGAAGAGGACCATTGGTAGGTGGAGTCATGGGATAGGGTTGTACCAAGGAAGGGGGTAAATCATCAACCTTCTCCTTAGAGGGAGAATAATCTTTGGCTCGAGTGGTGAGTGCAACGTCGCTCTGCTTAGAATCGCCAGTACACATCAAAACATAGGAGGTAGTAGAAGATGAGGGTTGGTCATGGATGACCAACTGAGCCTGTTGTTGAGACAGGAAGGGTTGGGACAAGACGGCCGAGGCAGGTGGTTTTGGAGCTCCTTGAAGGAACTTAGTGACCTCGACGCGTCGTGGACAATCTTTCGTGTAGTGATCATCACCACAGATGAGACAAGGGTATCAAGATTTGCGCTTATCCTGATCGTCAACAGGGGTAGGTTTGGTTCGCTCTGCTTGAGAAGTATTTTTTTCCTCCTTATTCTTACCTCTCCCCTTTTTAGATTTGTTTTTACCGGCAGGGGTAGATTGAACTGCATTTACCTCAAAAGTCTTGTTGGTGGGAGGGGTAGGAGACAGAGCATTTTGAACATTAGAAGAAACAGGTTTGGGGTTTGTGCTTGAAGCGGAATGTGGTTGGGATTGGAAGGTGCCAATCACACCATCGGCTGCATGCGAAGAAGCTAGAGTAGTTGAAGTGATGGAAGTAGAAGGACGAGGTAAGTCAAGTAGTAAGTCGTAAAGGGTACCCGTTTGTGAGTAAACGAGGTCAAGATATTGAGCACGACTTATAGCCTGCTCTTCTGTGACTACGCCACCCATGGAAATGTCACGAACGATGTCGTTCACAAATGATTTTGTGAACCACTCTGCCAGCAACTGATCTGGGAGCTCAAGTTTAATGAGACGTCATCTCCTTCGCCACTCATGGATGTGATTGGATATATGAGTGGCTTTGTTATGTTTGAAGGAAGTCAAAATATTGGTCCACGTGTCATAATGGATCGGTAACTGGTAATGCGTAAGGAAATCCATAGCTAGGGTGTTGAAGTCAGAGAAGAAACCTCGTGGCAATTCTATATACCACTTCGCAGCAAAACCTGTGAGGGTTCGTTGAAAAAGATGTAAACGAATAGAGTCATCCATCAATGAGTTGGATGAACACCATAGGTGAAAAGTCATAACGTGATTGTTCAGGTCCTCTCCCACTTTGTCGTCGAATTTAGTAATGTCTGATGGTAGCTTGGCTGGTATAGCAGGCCATTGGGGAGAGTGACGAATTGGATCATTTAAAATCCTTGACAAATCTGGAAGATCCAAAGTGGCTATAAATGGTAATTGTCGATTCACCTACGGGTACTGGTGGCTTTGGGGAGGAAGCCCTATTGGCAAACCAGTAGGACCATAAGCAGTCTGCATATAATGTGAAGACCCATGCAGATTCGATGGTGGTTGGAGAGGATAGTAGCTCATAAGATTATACCCTGGAATAGGGGCTTGAGTTTGAGCATTTGCCCCCCAAATGGGATTGAACGAACCTGAATATGGTTGGCCTATACTAGGAGGTATTACGGATGCAGCTGAAAACTGTTGCCCCCCAGTCGATTGAGGAGGATGTTGTATCAACTGATTCCAATACTGGGCCAAGGAGGGAGGTATGTTTTTCCCATAAGGTGGGGCCGGTCCTCCCATCGAAGGTGGTGTTCCAATTGGGGGCAATGTTCCAATTGGGGGTTGTGTTCCAATTGGGATTTGCGTTTCAAAAGGAATTTGCCTGCTGAGAGGGGGTTGAGTCATACCACCTTGGTGAAATTGTCCACCAACCGGAAACTGGTAATTTGGAGTGAATGACAGAAAAGTTCCACTAGGATTAAGATTTCCAGTAGAAGATGAAGAAGGTCCTCCAAAAGGAAATTGAGGGAGTGTCGGAATAAAACCAAGAAGAGAGTTCCCAGAAGAAGAAGGACCACCAGGAGAGTCGGATGGAGTTTGCGTAGGAGTGGGAATGGAAGCATTCAACGCACGGTATCTGGGTGGTAGTGTCGGAGTGACGTTGGGCGTTCACGGTGTGTGGATGGGAGCAAGATTAACTGCAGTAAACCCAATTGGAACACTCGTAGTATCTGTGAGATGGGCCATTTCAGCAGGGACGGTAAAGTGATAAGAAGTAGTCAACGGTATTGTCTCTGGACTAGAGATTTTGGAGATCACAGGTGGGGTGATTTCGGAAATCACAGGTGAGCCTAGACCAAAAAGGTCTCGTCGAAAAACACCTGTATACCAAAAAATATCTTGGCCTTCTATGCCTAGAAAGGGTCCAACTGGTGATCCAGACAACGTAACAACTAAGTCTCCGGAATAATTCAGTCGCATAAACGGTCGCTCATAATCACGGTGAAGTCAAAATTCCTCTCAAGTATTTGTAATGCGAAAATTTTCTATAGAGTCAGTTTGTTCCACTTGTGGTGTGGTAACGACTGTGACTTCACTTTGCCGAGGAGAGCCCTCAGGTGTACTTGTAGGCAAGGGTTGAGAGACGTCCACATGCTCTAGAGATAAACCCTGCATTCTACGTGAATGAAATGGAGGAGCTATTGTAAATGAGTGACAAATTTCACGAAGAAAATCTTATGGTCAACTTCGATAAAAAAACAACACGCGCTAGTAAACAAAATCTAGGAAGCAATCACCAAGCAAACAAGACCTTCTAATTCTGAAGTCACTAGTTGGTGATGAAATCCAACATCGCAACAACGAGACAAGAAGGGGCTGGGCTAGGGTGGAAAAGTTATGCTAACGACCTGCTTAACAGACTTACACCCTGGTGCAAGCTCCCACACATAATCGTGGGTTGCCAGCCTGCGAACTCATTTTTTCAAAGTTGTGTAATATTGCCACCCTGGTGCATCTGGGCAATTCAAGATGCAAAAACTCAAATCCACAACTTTGAAAAAATGAGTTCGCAGGCTGGCAATATTACACAATGTGAGAATTAGTGATTCTCGCAGGTGGGCTTTGATCAGAGTGTGAGAACCTCGCACTGAACCTAAAAGCAGGATGTGAACCCTATAGATTCTCGTAGGCTACTGTGAAGTGCAGTGCAAGAATGTCTGAAACTAGTCAATTTTTGGAAAAAGACACAAAATATGAAGAGGCCTATGGACCTAGAGAGTCTATCAGGGTATCTTGAAGACTCAGAGATTGATATGAATGGAGAAAGGTAAGACAAGAACAAATGGCCAAGGAAAATACCAAAAACCACAAAGAAAATGGGATAGCTCCCCAGTGGAGTTGTCAATTTTGTTATCGGACTAATCGGTAGGTGCGGACACTAACAGATCTCCCTAGATCCACCTGGATCTAGAACAAAACAGGACAGGACATAACTCTTTCCCTAAGTTTTGACCATTGAATTAGCTAGTAGGAAGGAACAAGTTACATACCTTAGTATTGCTTCCTAGGGTCTCTGTTGCTCCCACTTCACTCTGATGCTCTCATGAGGTCAAGACCAAGACAACACAAACCAACCAAGGTAAAGATAGAAAAATATATTCAACTGTCAACTTATGTGTATGATCAAGGAATTACACAATAAAGTGACAATAGCTTTATGGGAAAGGGACATGCCACTGTATCATATTAATTGAAAGTAAAGATTACAACCTGATAGCGTTGATGTCACAAGCTTCTTTTCAATGGCTCTTGGCTCCAACACACACACTTGCTCAATCCTTGCATGAATAAGATCAAATCTTCTTGATAGACTTGCTAGAGTCTCCAAGCTTATGTTTAAGCTAAGTCCTTCACACAATTCTTTCACCAATTCTCCAATGAATCTTTCTTAACCTTTTCCATGAGAATTCCCTCAATATATAGGAGAGAATGAGATAGTTACTTGGATAACAATGATCCCACAATATCAGGGAATCCAGTACAAGGATAACCATTCGAATGCCAACCCATTCTTCTAGAATATTCCCTTCTAGAACCATCGAGAATTCATCTTTTTCCATGCTTTAGAACGAGTTCGTACCCTAGCTATTCAGCACAATGCGAGAAGTTCGCACCCTGGCTCTAGGCAGCCTGCAAGAATGGGTCATTCTCGCACCCTGGTATACTAGCAACCTGTGAACCCTCTTCAAAAGTATGTTTTCTGGGAAGAGATGAAGGTAACTTTTCTCAGGAGAAAGTTCTTATGAAGATACTGAGTACACCATCATTAATACATCATCATGATGACCAAAATCATGGGTAACATTAGCCCCCAAACCATTTTCTTCCCATGATAACCACTATTAGTGCGAACTAGTGGACCTTTCCTAAGTTGCAACTTGTATAAGATTAAAAAATATTTATTACTTAACTCTTGAATCATCTGAAAGGGGAGTCTATGGATACCTTTCCACCCTACCTAAGGGTCGAGGTCAATTTGCAATTTATTGGATTTTTACAATTTTCCAAATCAACCAGATGGAAAACACATATAATGGATTTATATATTATTGAGGCATTATTTTGTTGTTTGGGGGGATTTCTAATCCAATCCTCCACTAAATTAGGGGCTATATACTTAGTGCTTACTACCTAAACCCACAGAGCTATTCTTTGAATGAGCCTCCATACATTTTTTGCAAAAAAATCCTTTGAAAAGAGAAAGCGAGTATTGAGGCCCCATCCTCCAATGTCTATTGGTAATTCCATCTTTTTCCGAAAGGCCAACACCAGTCCTTTCTTTTTTTGGTCTCTAAACCAGATAAACTTATAGAAAATTTTCCTAATGGTTTCCAAAACACCTTTTGGAACCCATGCAAGTAATATCCAATAGACTGGAATCACTTCCATGGTTGCTTTTACCCAAACCAAACAACCTCCCCTAGACAACCATATATTGCACTAGGTGTTTATTTTCTTCTCTAGCTTTGATATCATCTACTACCAATCAAACTTTTTATATTAATTTGGATTAAAAAATAAACCCAAATATTTCAAACTGTGTTCCAGATCAGTTATCTTAAAGGGAAAAAACTGAGTAATAAAGTTTTTTTCCTACTCAAATTCCCCCCATAAGTTAATCATAGATTTTTCCATATTAATGAATAGCTCGGTTTCTTTGCAGAATAAATGCATGATTCTCTTGAATTTCTCAATCACTCTTATATTGCCTTCACAAAAAATATAAATATCATCTATGAATAATAGACGTGTGATATTGCATGATACTCCAATAGGAACCCCTTTTATATTACCATTTCCTTCTTCTTTGTGTAGCCTACTTAATCCTTCAATTATTAAAAGAAAGAGAAGGGGGGATAGGGTACATCCTTGTTTGAGTCCCCTACCTGATCTAAAGAAAGGGATTGTTACCCCATTTAATAATATAGCTAAAGATATTATGGAAATGCAACTCATTATCTAGACAACAAACTAATGGAAAAAATATAAATGGATTAAAAGTAGTCTAATGTAAAGCTAACTTACATTGTCATAATATTTAGGTAGGTTCTCTTTCATACCATCAATATTTGATTTCTAACCATGATTGAATTTAATCATTTTTTAGAAACCCTAAATGACTCATGAATTTGCCTTCCCTCTAAGAACCCAAATTGTTCTCTAGAGATTTGAATTAGATAACATTTTTCACTCTCCTATCAATTATCTTAGACCTCCATATGTAACCTATGCCTTAGAATAGAATATACCAAAAGAAATTGAACCATTAAACAGATGTGTGGAAACCCTAGAAAACAAGTCGGCCTAGAAGAATAAATAATATTAGAATATTATCTTCCAGGAATATAAGTCGGCTCCACAGGAAAAATATAAACAGAAAACATAATTACCAAAAATTTAGGTCGACCCAGCGAGATAAGTCACTAGATAAATTAATATAAATAGAGGATGTTTTAGCTCATTTGTACAACATTTAGTGTGCAAGTCTTTTGGAGAATTGTGGTTGCAGTTGTAAGGAGGAATAAGGGCGCATGGTCATATCCTGGTCTTGGTCTCTCTCTTGGTGATTTTCTTGGTGATATTCTTGCTAAGTATGGCAAACTATTGGGAGAGAGATTAGCGCAGTTGTAATTGTTACAGTTGTTTATGGTATGTGTTCTATGGATATGGAGACTATATATCTTGTGCACTACCCTTGGAGGTATTAACTAAGATGTTCTTCTTGAACTGGTCTCAAACACATCCATCCATCTCACATGGCATGGGCAAGACTCACATGGTCTTGTATACCAATCTACAAATAGCATCACCATAGCCACACATGATATCATATGATCAAACAGATCATGTAACAAGTATCACCATCATAGCTGCACAATTTCCATCTAGATGGAAAACAACTCCAACACTATTGGTTGGCCCTCTAGCTAGTAACCTTTGATGTTGTTGATTGACACTCTAATCGAGAAAAATTTATGACACTACAGATCAACATCTAGTTCATACAGAACTGGTAACTCGTCAACTCACACAAAATTTGACTCAAAAATTTAACACTCCCTCTTAACGAGGAACGTATTCCTCTTGGCATGATCATCATCATTTCTTCTGCACTTTTGCACACCTTGGTCATTGTCTATTTTTCAATCATGGATATATATGTCATAGTAAGTTCTTCAGTTTCATTGGAGTATCATACCAGCCTTTGTTGGAGTAACATACCAACCCGCGTTGGGGTAATATACCAGCCTACATTGGAGTAGCATACCAACCTATGTTGGGGTAGCATACAGCCTTTGTTGGAGTACCAACCTACGTTGGGGTAGCATACCATCCTACATTGGAGTACTAACCTGCATTGGGGTAGCATACTAGCCTACATTGGAGTACCAACTTGCGATGGGGTATCATACCAACCTACGTTGGAGTACCAACTTACACTGGGGTAGCATACTAACATGTGTTGGAGTACCAACCTGCGTTGGGGTAATGTTCGCCCTTGACCAAGTTTTGGGATAACCTGGGTCATTTTGACCTATTTTGGAACTGTGACAGCTAGTCAAAGAAGGACCGCCAAGCAAAGCATCTCGCTCCACTTTTGAGCCCCTATTAGGGTTTCTGGGTTAATGTAATGGGAAAGGGATGTCAGCCTGTGGGTTTACCCATGCTTAGGCCCACTTTTGTAATGTATAAATAGATTCTTAGGCTAGATAGAAGTAGCAGTGCATCTATGTGATGTATGGAAGATGGCTTAGTGCTAATAGTTATATCTGTGTGATCGGAAGTGGATTGTAAATGCTCTGTGAATGATCACAAGAAACTTGCAAGGCTAAGTGCAAGTTGTTGTAAGAGGCTTTGTGCTGAAGTGTAAGGAAGAAGGATCTAGCGAGTTGCATAGATCTTTTTTCCTTTGCAAAGAAGGGTTTATGTGCTCTGTGTTGTAACTAACGATTGAAGATGCTAATAAAGAAGAAGAGTTGGTGGACGTAGCCCTAGGGTGGGGGTGAACCATGTAAATCTGTGTGTAATGCTCTGTGCTTTGATTCATTGTGTTTATATTTGCTTATTCTATGTGCTTTTGATATATTCACTTATGCTTTGTTCTTCTTAGATATATATGATTATTAGATCTTATGTATGTGTGAGTGCTTAGTGTTGATCTGCAGGACCTTATGTATTACTGTTGCTAAGTGTTGAGATATTGTAGATCTAAGTGAATATTGTGATGCTCTGTGCTATCTGCGAGGTAGAATAAGGGTTGGATATTAATGGTTGACTGATGCTAAGTGCATTGTAAGTAGTATTATCATAGATCTGTGTCCCAGCTAAGGTTGCAGACACCTGATTCTTGCAACCACCCCTGCCTCTACCTCAAGTGAGACTTCATCTGCTTCGTAGGTGTTGCCAAAAGGGTCGGTAGTTAGGGTTTTGTTGGTGTGCTCTTGAGCGTTTAACCTTAGGTCTTCCCTTTTGTGCCAACAAATGGTTTCGTTTTTGGGACCTGAAACTGTGATTGTTGGGAACTGAAGAAAAGAAAAGAGAAGATTTGTGCATAGATATACTGCTGAAGTGCACAGTATCGAGACATGAAACTGTGATTGTTGGGAACTAGAGAAGAAGAAGCTTTGTGCAAAGTAAGCTTTGTGCGTAGATATGTTTCCCTAGTGCACACTATCCTTCTTGAACTATGAATCTTTGTGCCAAGAAAGAAAGGTCAGATCTAAAGAGAAGAGGTCAGATCTCCAAGAAAAGAGGTTAATACTGAAGAAAAGAAGCTATATCTGAAGGCTTTGTGATCTAAGAAAAGTAAAAGTGCAATCTCCTGAAGAAAAGAGGTTAGAGCTGCAAGAAAGAGGTAAGATCTGTAAGTTTTGTGCTCTGATAAAGGTAAGAATGTTTTAGATCTGAAATCTTTGTGCTCTATAAAAGTAAGACTAGTAGAATTTTTTGTTTCTAAAAGCATGGATATAGGTATTCTTGGTAGATTTTGTCCTAGCTTGAAAACTAGGGCATTGTTAGATGAAATAAAGTTTGATATGATTAGATTTGATAAGTATAATTATAGATATGTTATACCTATGCATAGAAATAATGTTTGGACTAACAAATGGATGCATGATCCTATAAAGAATTTATTGCAGATTGACCCCTATGATCCTGGTGCGAAGTACAGAAGAGGTTGGGGATCAATTACAAGAAAAAGAGGATTAACCCTCTATTACAGTTGCAGAAGACCATGACATCTAGCTAAATACTTCTCTGGTGGAGGACCCAGTTGTCTTTGTTGCAAATATCTAGATCATGAAGTATTGGATTGCCCTAGAATGATTGCTAAGCTTGAAAAAATGAATATGCATGAAGAAAACCCTAAAGCAGATCCAGAAATAGAAGAACCCTAAAAAGAATCAGAGAAGATGTTACTACAGATGAAAGACACCTTGAATGACCATCGACATGTTAGATTAGCAGAGATCTTTAAAGAAAAAAAATGCATCGAGTTAAGAATAGGAGACTTTGACATTGACTATGTTTTGGATGAGGAAACACAGGTGAATGTTATGACAGAAAAAACTTGGGAAGCTATAGGGAGGCCTGATATGACTCCATCTCTAGGAGGAATAGGGTTATTCAAAGGAAAATTGGTAAACCTATGTGGAAGGCTCACTCAAATATCTATGAATTTCAATGGAACTTCGACAGGGGAAGATTTTGAGATTATCAAATTCATTGAGGACAACGCCCCATTTACTATGTTACTTGGAAATCTTTGGATTGAAAGAGATCAAGCCAGAAAGAAGGAAGACGAAAAAAAATTAGAACAATAGAGACAAGATTTAAAAGAATTCATGACCAGAAGGATCACGCAGTTGATTGAAGAAGAGGAGAACAGATCGAAGCCATATCACACTAAGAACTTGGACATCAAAGTTATCAGAATGCCAGAGGACTCAGAGAAGACTGAAGTTTCTATCTTAGATAAAGAAGAGATGTTATACCTGAACCCTAAGAAATAACCTCAGGAGTGTGAAGTGACTATATCCAAGGAAAATAGGAATCAGAATGGGAAAAGAACTACTGAGACGAAGCTCATTGGAAAGAAATCTAGAAAGTTAAATAAGAAGAGGGAGAAATTGCAGGAGATTCCAGATGGAACATCGCAGAAAGAAACTTCACAGAATTTGAGCTTCATCGAGATATCAGAACAATGACATGGGTCACTTCTCCATGGAAAAGCAATATAGTCGTTGGAAGTTGATATACCCATTCGACTTCTACCCCAAACAGACATAAATGAATTAAAGGATCACCACCAGACCATTGGACAACGCCAGAACGGATAGAACAGAGTTAACGGAAGCCCCATACACATTGCAAGAAGATCGTTGTTGATATTGCCTATTTATCTCATCACACCATTCCCGAAGAACACTTTTTTTCCAACTAATAAATTGAAGCTCGTAGACTAGCAAGTGTCTACAGTGATCATCACGTCCTTGTTATTCATTCTCATGCAGTGCCCAAGATCATTGTGATCCCGATTATTTATTTTGTGTGCATATGTCTGACGAACTCACCACAATCAAAGAGTCTGTCACATAAGTCCTCCTTGATTTAATGACTGAGAGAGTCATGTCGGAAAGAGGAATGTCCACTAGAATCCAAGCATCATCGACAAGAGGAGTAGCATCTTCTCCATCCACTGCCTGAGCAGGATCGTCCTGACGGGTCGATGAGAAGCGCACTAAACATAGAGACAATTTGGCGAATGATAAACTAATTCTGAGCATTTTTCCTACTTACCTACCCCCTCTGCGTGGTGAAATCAACCGTGACAATGTGCCTTGAGAATTCGAGTATGCTATTGTTACTACGTACCTGCCAAAAGGGGTGCACACAATTCGTGTCGATTAGGACAAGCTCGTAGCGTTGAAGTTTAGTGACTTCAACCTCAGCGACAAGAAAGTCTACAGTATGCTCACTCCGCACAAGTATCTAACGAATATGAAGGGAAATAACTCGAAGATCGTCCCGCAGTCTTGGACCCAGAACCTCGCGCAGTCAACATTGTTGAATGTCATGAAGATCCCGCACTTTGGCAGACACCATGAGGTGAATGTGTGCGTAAAGATACTTTTTTCTTGCTATCATGGAGGCTACTTGTGGTTGAATTGTCATGTCATGGTGGATCCCACCTTAATTAATCAGATCACAAGACTCAGCATGCAAGCACCTGATCCACTGGAGTTCTATCTTGAAAAGACCACCAACAGAGCACTAGCAACGAAGATCAAAGAAACTTGTGGCGATGTCAAGAAGGGAACGCGAGGCTACAAGGTAGCCTCTATTCAGAGTGGCGCAATGCACCTTGCCTATCATTTGATCGCAGGCAATCTAGTCTGCAAGAACCAGCCCACCTAAGTAAATGGATTCGTAGTCGATCTCGCAGGGAAGTGCATAGAAGGACTTCAAATGAATTGGGCGAAGTACTTGGTGAATCAGATTGAACTGGATTGCAGGGAAGCGCAAGACCAAGGGTATGAGCTCCATTTCAGTTGGCTTCTCATATTGATCACCTTCATAACATGGGATATGCCGGAGGGTGCCACTTTCCTATAGACCAAGCCATTTGAACCTTTGGTTGCGAGGTTCAGTACCCTATGGTACTCGACCGATATGAACAAGAAATGGTAGTCAAATGTCATCTTCCACATATACTACAACCAACTGAAGAAAGCCATTCAATCTACGCCTCACATTACCCCAAATACTCTCCACATATTCATACCCTTAATGAAGTTTAGCGCAGTTCACCACTTCATGTATATAACAGCGTGAGCTGATGAACATAAGCAACAATTGCAGTCTTATTACAAGTTGATTGAAGAAGACCTCGAAGAGATCACCAAGGATTGGTCAGCGAACCTTCTCATTCCAACGAACCCCGCAAAGTTGTCCAATGTTGATATCCCAGAGACTGTACTAGACACACCAGGACCAAGAAAAATGAAGAAGCCTGAAGAGGTTCATGAAGTAGACAGTGCATCTGTAAGGACTGCCTCTATCACACCAGACGAAGGAGGTGATGGCGAAGAGATAGAAGGCGCAGAAATTGAACAACAGAAAGGAAAAGTACCACTTCCTAGGTACAAACAAGACTCATCAAAGAAAAGGAAGGTCTCACCTCTGAAATCATCCTCCCGAAAGAATCCTAGGACCCCTGTAACCAACATGCGAACTACCCTCACATTGGATGACTTTGATTTCATCATTGTTGCAGTGAAAGATGCTTCAAAGGAGATAGTAGAGAAGCAGGAGGTGAAGAAAGAGCATATGTATAACCATATAGAGATGGAACTCCAAGGAGTTCAACAGGCACTCCAGTTCATCCACACAGTACACATCACGCCTCTGACAGCAGGGACTGTAGAAACAGGAGACGAACCATCCCGACTTCACCAGATTGTTGACATGGTCGAAGCTCACCTTCGAAAAGCTCAAGAAGACACAGCACAAACCACCCAGGATCTCACACAGGTACAGGGAGTACTTGTCGAGCAACACAATGCTACCGAAAGAGAAAAACTTACTCTTCAAGCACAGTGGGATAAAGAGAAAGAAGAGCTACAACAAAGAAAGGAACAGTTTCTCGTAGAGCAGCTTGAAGTAAAGGAACTAGTCGACAGAGCACTCCGCTCTGTGACCGTTATCGAAGTACCAGCTGAAGAGAGAGTTCCACAGAAGGTGGCCCAGCTTGAAGACGTTATACATAAGCTGCAGCAATGCATTGTTGATCTAGAAGTCTGCATTGTGCCCGAGACCCCCCAGGAGATAGAGACCAGCGAGAAGCAACTACTCAAAGCACAGTTGATCGATTGAAATCTCTTTCCTCAGAGTGCAAGCAACTCAGTAACCATAGTGCCAAAATCCATGAGAACCTTATACAGAATATGGAGTTATAGGCGCTGGAGTCACAACTCCAGGAAGAAAAGCAGCATGCGGATACATTACAGGCACAGTTGAAGGCTCTGTCTGCAATGGATAGAATAAAACGATCTCATGAACAATGCACAACTCAACAACAGATACACATGATCCAGGTCAAAGTGATGGAATTCACTCAGTGCATCCAGTCGGTGCAAGACAAGGCATGCATATTATTTGTTGAGATCAAAATCCAGAGAGCAGAACTTAAGCAAGTCATAATCACTGCAGAACAACGCCTGGAAGGACCAGTAAATGACACTGTGATCCTGGAATTCACCCAGCAGGAGGCCACACTGATGCAGTAGGTCGAAGCAGCTTGATCCAAGCTCAAGGCCTTCGAAGCAGAATTGCGCAGACCAAAGTGACTCAGGATGAGTCAGAGGTGAGTGTTGGGGGCATGTTGGCCCTTGACCAAGTTTTGGGATAACCTAGGTCATTTTGACCTATTTTGGAACTGCGACAGCTAGTCAAAGAAGGATCGCCAAGCGAAGCATCTTGGTCCACTTTTGGGCCACTATTAGGGTTTTTGGGTTAATGTAATGGGAAAGGATGTCATCCCATGGGTTTACCCACACTTAGGCCCACTTTTGTAATGTATAAATAGATGCTTAGGCTAGATAGAAGTAGCACTGCATCTATGTGATGTATGGAAGACGAATGAGTGTTAATAATTAGATCTGTGTGATCGGAAGTGGATTGTAAATGCTTTGTACATGATCAAAAGAAGCTTGCAAGGCTAAGTGCAAGTTGTTGTAAGAGGCTTTGTGTTGAAGTGTAAGGAAGAAGGATCTAGCGAGCTGCGCAGATCTTATGTCCTTTGCAAAGAAGGGTTTTTGTGCTCTGTGTTGTTACTGACGATTGAAGATAATAATAAAGAAGAAGAGTTGGTGGACGTAGCCCCAGGGTGGGGATGAACCACGTAAATCTATGTGTAATGCTATGTGCTTTGATTCATTGTGTTTATCTCTGCTTATGCTATGTGCTTTTGATATATTCACTTATGCTTTGTGCTTCTTAGATATATATGATTATTAGATCTGATGTATGTGTGAGTGCTTAGTGTTGATCTATAGGACCTGATGTATTAATGTTGCCAAGTGTTGAGATATTGTAGATCTAAGTGAATATTGTGATGCTCTGTGCTATCTGCGAAGTAGAATAAGGGTTGGATATTAATGGTTGAATGATGCTAAGTGCATTGTAAGTAGTATAATCACAGATCTGTGTCCCAGCTAAGGTTGCAGACACCTGAGTCTTGCAACCACCCCTGCCTCTACCTCAGGTGAGACTTCATCTGCTTCGCAGGTGTTGCCAAAAGGGTCGGTAGTTAGGGTTTTTTTGGTGTTCTCTTGAGCGTTGAACCCTGGTTCTGCCCTTCTGTTCCAAATAGTAACATACCATCCTACATTAGAGTACCAACCTGTATTGGGGTAGCATACCAGCCCACGTTGGGGTAGCATACCAGCCTGCATTGGGTAGCATTCCATCCTATAAGCTTGCATTGGAGTACCAACCTGTGTTGGGCTAGCATACCATCTTGTGTTGGAGTACCAACCTACATTGGGGTAGCATACCAACCTACATTGGGGTAGCATACCAGCCTGCGTTGGGGTACCAACTTGCGCTAGGGTAGCATACCAACCCTCATTGGGGTCCCAACCTACGCTGGGGTAGCATACCAACCTATGTTGGAGTACCAACCTACACTAGGGTAGCATATCATCTTGCGTTGGAGTACCAACCTGCGTTGGAGTAGCTCCCACTACTGGGATCTCATCAATTCCCTCTACTAGGGAACACATTACTTCTCATTATTGGAGAAAAAACATTTGGACCACTCCAAGTTTGTCCCTGACAAAGGCTTGGTTAACATATATGTTACATGTTCGTTGGTAGAAATATACTAGAGAAAGTGTCTTGTCATAGTCTTCTCCCTCTTGTTGGGAGAATCCTCTGGACACAAATCAGGCTTTGTAAATCTATAGGATATTTATCTACAATATGCTTGATCTTGTAGATCAACTTGGAAGTCACCACTTGCTTCTCTTCTGGTCTCGGAACCAAGGAAAATTTATGTATCCCAGTCCTTCTGTATGCCTTCCTCCTCGGTCACTATAGAAAAGTTTACTAAAGAAATGGAGTATTCCCATAAGATCTCATATCTCCTTGAAGCATCTAAAGCTTTGATCTATTCTTCTCAACCCATGGCATTTGTCTGTCAATTCCAGAAGACATCTCTCTCTTCCATCTGAATCTGAAATTCTCTAAGTCTCCATTCTCCCTATGAAGCTTGACTCCCTATGAGTCTGTATAATCTTTGGATCCATCTTCTCCTCATGATATGGCTCATCAATGTTGCATCCTGCAAATTTTCATGGGACCACACTGGTCTCCTCTTAGTTACTGCAACAATTCTGGGTAGGCCCTTCTTGATCTACTAACTCTTCTTGATGATCTAAAGAGTGATCACCTACACTAAAGGGATTTTTTCAGTCATCTTTGGAGCATTCTACTGCTTACAATAAATCCTCATATGACATATTATATATCTCTCAAAAGTACCCTTCTTCATCTTCTTCTTCTTTGGTACATGGATGTATATGGTTGTGTATACAATGTCTTATTTGGATAGTCTTCTCCATGTCTCAAACTAGAGACCATCTAATATTTTGTCTCTTGCAACCGTCACTATAGATTCCCTCAGATTTATCACGTGTGACCTTCCCAAAACAAGGAAAACAAAGGCAAAAGAATAGATAAGAATAATACTCTTATAATAACAAAAACAATAACGAGAACAATAATCACAGTAGCTCCTTCTCAAAGTTATTGCTTGTGACATGCCTGGAACACGAACCAAAATAAAAATAAAATAATAAGAAATAGGAACAACACTCTTTTAGTGTTTTGATCAATCATTCCTCCATGGTAACCTTCCCGAAACAAGAAAAAAAGAACAAAAAGTATAATATCATTTTCATAAGAACATATCTATGTCAACAAGAAAAAAAAAAAAACAATGTCATGGTAGTCATCATAACATTACCAAGGTGACCTTCCTAGAAGCAAAACAAGAAGTATCTCCTAGAGGAGATGTTATTTCATCTTGCAAGCATTTATATCATTAGTACTGAGATGCTTCCAAATATTCATTGTATTTAGCAGTAATAGAACCTTTCAAGGATTGTTGTCACAACTAGTAATGTGGCAATTATCAAACTTGATATGTGCAAATTGGAAACTTATTAATTTAATCAAACCTAGAACCTTGAGTCTTATCTTCAAGAATGAGTGTTGTTGATTTTCTTCCAAGTTTACTTCACTCAAGATGACAAGTATTCTCTTCAACCTATCACTTGTACTTAAGACATTATTCTTTCTAAAAAAAAATTAGAGTTAGAGAATATAGTGCAAATAAACTCTAAAGTCTCAACCTTAATCAATCTAATACTTTGACTAAAGTTAGTTTCTAAATTTAACTTTGAACAGAGGTTATTATAATAATCATAACTTCAATAGATCAAAATAAAACTAGATGTTTATAAGGTCACAATAATTCCATAACAACTAGAGGCATATGAAAACAATCAAACCTAGAGTGCATTGTTCCTATCAATGTGTTGGTTATGAGATCCCTTTGGATCTACGGTTGTTTCTTGGACTAGAGATCCCTTCTCCTGCAATCACACTCAAAATAATGATACAATTTAAACATATATAATTAGATACCTCTGGAAACAGTGATAGGCAACGGTAGACAATCGCACCATCTAGCAACAACTACAAGTAATGACGAACCCTAAAACTTCAAAGTGATCCAACTTGCAATCTAAAGGTAAATGGAGATGCACTAGGGTAAGGTGCACTAGAAAAACCAAAGATTAGGCTCAATGTTTCACATAAACTTTACAACAACTAGTGATGCAAATGGTACCACAACCGGTGTTGCAAATGGCACTGCAACTAGTGCTACAACTAGCACTGCAACTGGTGCTTCAACTAGCACGGAGGAACTAGAATTAACGAACTAACACTGCAAACCTAGGTTTTTTTATGAGGAAACCCGAATATATCAACTTCGAAATTTTCATATATGATCCAAGGAAGAGATGTTCCCTACATAGGTGACTTTCTTAGTGAGTTCAGTAAGTGCTCAATGATCTTGACAATGGGGAAAATTGAGGATGTTCCTTCCAACAGTTAGATCGTTACAAAGGAAACCAACTCTTATACCATGTTGAAAATTTGGTATGCTTGTTTAACCATAGAAAATGTCACTTCATTGTCACCCAACCATAGGAATTCACATATGCCACCCCTGAGCACGCTAACCTTTACTTAGAACAATTCTGGAAATCCTACTCCATAACCAACAGATAAACCCTAGTTTCTAATTGCAACAACAACTCAAGGCAAGTAGAGCACTCCTTCTCCAAGGGTAACGCACAAGAGAGAGAGTCTCCATATCCACATAACATGTACCATAAACAACTGCAATAGTTGCAGCTGCAATAATCTCTCTCTCAAACTCGTGCCATACTTAGAAAGAATGTCACCAATAAAATCACCAAGAGAGAGACCAAGACCAAGACCAAGAGATGAACATGCACCTGTATTCTTCCATACAACTGCAATTGCATCTCTCCACGAGACTTGTGCACTAACTGCAGCTCTATTTATATTAATCTGTCCAATGACTTTTTTGTCTTGGTCGACATGACTTTCTAGTAATTATGTTTTTTGTTTTTCTTTTTCCTGTGGAGCCGACTTATATTTCTGGAAGATAATATTCTAATATTATTTATTCTTCTAGGCTGACTTGTCTTCTAGGGTTTCCACGCATCTTTTTAATGGTTCAGTTGCTTGTGTAATATTCTATTCTAAGGCATAGGTTACACATGGAGGTTAATACCTCCCGCCGCTACCAAAAAATCAACATACATGGACAAGAACAATGTTGTAGATGGGTTCTTAAAAGGTTGGAGTTGGGATAGAAGAGGAACCTACATTGTTTCAGAAATCCAAAATGGACATACTACATAATATAATCACAAACCATATACCTAATTGTATCCATTCCAATTTTTATCTCAGTTTTTGTATCATGATAAACTTTCACTTATCTCTGGATGAAAGATTATTGTGCTTTTATTAATGTCATTTTCATTATTTTTTAAGAGGTTACTGATGTAAATGAACATGAACAACTTACATTTTTTTTGGTGATGATGGATTGGACATAAGAATGTCATGTAAAGGGATTAAAATCACTTATGAATGTCATGGGCATCTATCAATTTATTTTTGTTATACAAATAAAAGATATAGTTTTTTTCCTTGAAATTTTGTTATTAATAATTCATATTAATAATTTAAAATGAATATTATTAAAAAATCATTAATATTTGTATTGATTAATATAAATAACTATAGAAAAACATAATATCAATACAACTTAAAAGAGGGAATAATGAAATAATAAAATATTGATATTGGTAGCGAAAGAATGTGAGCAACAGGTTGAATGCTTTTTGAGAATTCATTGTGACGAATAGTTGGATTTTGTGAGAAGGTAAACTCTCTGGAACAGTTGATTGGCCAAATAATATCCCACCTTAGCATTTTTATAGAAGTCGTTTCTCCTATTATTTCTATCTCTTTTGAGGACCCCTCCCATGGTGGCCCTTTCTTTGTCTTAGAGAGTATCAGGGACAAGTTGTACCCTCAAGAACCAGAATTGGAAGAATGCACAAAGACTCTTGATATTGCCCACTTTGTGATTAAGGAGCATTTTAGTGAAGATGGAGGAGAACCATTGGATATGAATCACAAAGGGGTTTTTCATGGCTCATATTTTTGATAATTTTCTCTATTTTTTATCTATTTTTTGTTCTATAGAATTTCTACTTAAATACTTCGTAAGACAATACACTTATTGTATTTTTTTTTTTAACGCAAACGAGTATGGATCTTTATTTAGATAGAGGCAGAGAGGGCTGCCGAACCCATTACATATCAACTCAGAGCTAGATCTCTGTAATACAGTTCCAGCCAGATTCTTTTACAATGCAAACCAGAATTACTCCTAAGATAACATTACGGCTAAGAGAATAACTACTACTGACAAGTCAGAATTCTGGGCTGGCTTCATGCAAAAATGAGACTGTTGCTCCGCCCTTAGCGCTTTCCTTTGCTTCCAGAGCTGGTGGCCGCTTCTGCAGATGCTTCAGCGATCTTGTTGAAGGCTGTGGTTAGCTCCTCCACTTTCTGCTCCAAGTTGCAGAGGCACTTGCCTAAGTCGCCCATGAGATTTGCCGTGTCTTTCAGTCCGACGTGAATTTCATCAGATAACTCATCTTTGATATCTTCCATTTCAAATTTCAGAAGTTCCCACTTATGCTGGTTGGAGGCGGCCCTTATGCTTTCTAGCTCGGCTCTAACCCACTCTAATCGTTCTTTTGGCGTGAGGGAGGTTTTAGGATCCGAAGCCATGGATGTTGTGCTTACTGCGGCGATGCTCCTTTCTTCCTGCGCGCTGCTCGTCCTCCGTCTGGGCTAAAGAAATGGATGTCGGGCGTCTATTTATTGCAGAACCCCTGGCTCTGTTAATATTCTTCACGGGATGAGAAGAGTGTCGAATCTCTGCCTGAGGATCCTGTCTGTCCGGCTGCGGGAGTAGCTTGCCGTCCTTTCTGACTGAAGCCAACTCGATGTGAGAGGAATCACGTGAGCAGATCTGCATTTAGGGGATCGGGTGATGGGAGGGAGTCCCATTGATGATTAACTGTCCTTTATTTTGCAGGGACCCGAGGTTCGCCTCTTTATCCGCGGCTATATTCAGCGTCCTGAGCACATGGTAGATTTTGAACTCCTTAAGCTGATCCAAAAGAATTAAAATATTTTTATAAAGTTGAGCTAGCCTCATATCCTTAGGCTGATTATGGAGGTTAATGGCATCCACTACCTGCTTTGAATCCCCTACAATCATGACTTCCGTAATGCCCAATTTGAGAATTTGATTCAAACCTTGCCAGAGCGCTAGATATTCTGCCTGGTTGTTGGTGGCAAATCCAAGACCCCAAGCGAAGGAAAGAATGGTTGCCCCACTAGGGTCGAGAAGAATACCTCCTCCCCCTGCCCTGTCGGGATTGCCTTTCGAGGCACCATCGAAGAGGAGCCACCAATCATCAAGAGTTGATCTCCATTTTAGAAATTCTTGTTCCGGTAAACGAATCTCCCAGTTCCTGGTCTTTGGAGGATTGGAATGGTTGCTATTCTGATGAGCTGGTTTGAAGGTCTTCAGCCAGAACTCTTCTTCCTCGGTTATTGTGGCTGAGTT
>ML813558.1:151676-162676 GCA_009831015.1 Picea engelmannii | reverse complement strand
CTACAAAGGCAGAAACATGAACCTTTGCGCTTCTCTATCCATGGCTGTAAACGTGTATAATTTTTTTCCCTGGCCAAAATATATTACAAGGCACAAAATATCACACAACTACATGGCCGCTGCTAAACGATTTCTGCTTTTCCCTGAAAATTTATCCACATATGTCCTCTAGCCATGTTCTTTATCCTCTACACAGACTGTTGTGCACACGATACAAGTTCTCAGTTTTTCGTGGCTAATTGCCCACACATGCTTCCAGACATGAAAATATAATCTTGCAGAATCTTTGTTGCACATATCATATGTCAAGAACAACACAAATTGCATCCTGCACACACCAGTCTATGTAGAGGAGAAAGGACATGTCATGTCATATCCACACATCTGACCATACATGGTTTGTAAATGTACCCTGAATACATATGCTTTATTCCAACAAAAAAACAACAGTATTGTAACTTCACATGTAATCCTCGAACAATTTTGCATGCAACTATTTTCTTTCATGGCAGGACTGCAGCATCAGAAAAATCTCACAAAATAACAGATCTCGACTCTGACAGACATGGAAAATAAAACAATTGCATATCCACTGATGGGTGCAGGGGCTGAACACCATAAAGCGCCTCAAAGAAAACAATAACAATCCAAAAAAAAAAAAAAAAAAAGCTCCAACCATCGTCGCTGCACCCCAACCCTGCAAGGCCGAATTAAAGAAAAGAAGCCAGGAAGGACCAAACTAGCGAGAAAGCACGAAGAGGCCGAACTGCACCCCCAACGCCCTAAAGCGCAAGCCCCAGCCAAATAAACAAAACCAGCAACCTGGGAACCAACGAACCAGCAAGAACCACTGAGACAGTGAACAACATATGTATCTCCAACGATTACGAAACTGCAACCCAAACAAAAAAGGAACCAGAAACACACAAGGAACATCCAACTACAAATAAGCAAACATTCTTACTTGCAAACTACAAACTAAACAACAAACAAGAAATACAAAATGAAACCACCGCATCGAAACTTACTCCGAAACGATGAAATGCAGAAGCACAACTCGAATCACCAGCAAAACAACAACAAGCAGCAACCGAGAAACCAGCGAACAAAAACCACTCACCGAACCAGTAAACAATGTATGTAGCCTCAACGATTACGAGGATGAAGCATACAATGGCAGCAACCGACAAACCAACAAAGAAGAAGCAGTCACTGAACCAGTAAACAATGTATGTAGCTTCAATGGCAGAACAAAGACGAAACATACAATGGCTATTGAATTGGTGGTAGACAATCAAGTGCAAATTCATTGTAACTGTATAGAAAATTTCGAGGAAAAATGTACACCGAGAACCGTATTTACATAAACATTTAAGACTCTCAGGCTGTCTAAGCACCTCGCGGAATGCAAACATTTAAGCTGTCAGGGGTGTTGCAGAACTTTGCGTCATGTGAACATTTACGCAGTCAGTCCTATTGACGCATCTCAGAATAAGTGTCAATACATTTCAAGAAATACGCATCCACCAAAGACGCTATAAACTTTGGAATTCTCAATCACTACAAAGCTTGGATATCAAAACTTTTCAATATGCTTATTACATATCAAAACTTGCGGATATATTCAGGTAGCAGAAAATGCTAATAGAAACATTCGAACTAATGCTAGCATTAATCAACCTTGAAGCAAGATACAGGAAAAATATATGATTAGAACATACTGACTATGAGAAAAACTTTGGATATGTTGTCATATAGTACATTGGGAATAGCGAAGCCGGCAATAAGACCTCCAATCTCTTATCCAATCAGAGCAATACATATATGTTACTTTTTATTATATAAAAATATATGTTTTTATTTCCATAACTCTAACAATAAGTATGGTGCAAATATTTCGGGTCAAAGGACAAAGTAATATACACTCAACCATTATAGACTAATAAAAGTATATATATTGTAACAAGGAAGATTTAGTAGCATTTTTATTTATAAATATTGTACTAAAGAAGATTCGGTAGCATAGTGGGAGGTACGAAAGTAGTTCCCCTTCAGATAAAAATAATGAAAATGCTTGCCTCTGGATTGAAACTCTAGCAAAAGCTTTGTACTCTAAAAGTATGTCAGCGTCATTTAAAGTCAGTTGGTAAGGTCATAGAAAATCCTAAGATTTCACCGTTACCTTTAATACGGCGCTGCGGGATGTCTTAAAACTGTCAATAAAGTATATTTTAGATTGATCACGATGTAAATTTATTAATCCACCTAACCACTATGTAAATTTATTAATCCACGCAACCAGTTGGGCAATAAGACCCTAGGTTTTTCACCAATAATATAATAATATGAGAAATAAATAAGTATTTTTAATTTATTTTAATTAATATATATATATATTTAAATTAAACATTGTAAATGAAACAAAATTTTAAGTTAAACGTAAAATTAATAGGTAATCAACCGCGGAATTAAACATTGTAAATGAAACAAAATTTTAAGTTAAACGTAAAATTTATAGGTAGTCAACCACAGAACGATTGCTATAGTCCCTCCTGCAGGGACTAATAATGTCGTATCCAATTTACAGAAGAAAGTATCTAATTGACAAAAAGATATATGATAAATAAATAACTTCAGACCAGCTCTTCGTTATCCACAAAATTGGGCGTGGATGGTTCATAACCAACCCAATGATTTTTTCTTTTAACATATTTAATTTATCAAATTCTATTAATAGCATTAACGGTGTACCTAAAACCACGTTGCAGTCGAAATAAAGTTACAAGTTACTCGAGAAAATAATGTGGCTACATTTGTATATTTGGGTTTGGTATTTGTATAATTGGGGTTGGTGTAAATTGTTAGATTTAGGCAAATTTTCATTGTTTTATAGGATTTGTTATATTTCATCATTTTTTATAATTTTGTTTAATAACATGCATTAGTTCGACTCTTAATCGCGTAAAGGGGATGACAAAATTTATGACACACAACGATTCTTTGTTCATTATATTTTTTATTAGATTGTTATGAAAATCTTTATAAAAAAATTTATTAAAAAAAATATTTACACATAACAGATTCCATGACGTTGAGAGGAAGTAAGGATACGAAAAACATGAATAATTAGGTGACACCGAACATATATATATATAATCAAGAAAGAACTTTCAATCTGTCAATCCTTTATATATATATATATATATAAAATGCTGAGATGAAAATATGTATATACATAATGTAGGCAATGATATATCAAATACAGTGATCATGAATTTAAAATTTAAGTATGTCAAGTTGTGAAGCACTTCGTTGAGGTGAATGGATGATAATGCATAAAGCCTTCGAAGAACTTCAAGTCTAGCTGGTCAACTAGACATAATTCATGCCAACCTTATGATTTTTAAAATTAGGTAAAGTATATTATGTATTGGTTTTGTTTATAGTAATTTATAAACACAAGTGTTCATTAATAAAATAAATTATTTATTAATGGTGAATTGTATAAATCATTTTTAATGAGTCATAAATTTTTTTTAATATATTTATAAATTTAATATATATTTTTATATTTAATATTGAAATATATATATATATATATATATATATATATATATATATATATATATATATAATTATATATTTTTTATATTATATTTTTTTAATATATTTATAAATTTAATATATATTTTTATATTTAATATTAAAATATATATTTTTATATTTAATATTGAAATATATATATATATATATATATATATATATATATATATATAGAGACACATTATGCCAATGAACGGAAAATAATCATGGAAAGATGTTCATCTCATATGCTTCCTCGAGTTAAATTCCATTGAAGGATTTAAAAATGGTGACTTTTAATGCATTAAAGAGATTTATATATGTATTGTTATTTTTATTAATTAATAAAAAAGTATGTGGTAATGGAAATATGGTATTCTAAATTTAATAGAGCAAGTGTTCAAGGAAGTAAGGTGTGTAAGGGTAATAAGGTTTTATTTTTACATAAAATAAGTGATTTGATTTTTTTATTAGTAAATATTTTAATTATTTTGATATGTTCTATTTTTTTTTCCACCTCAAAAAATAGTTTTATTGTTATTTTATTAGGAATTAAGTGAATCTTTCAATTACATATAGATAAAAAAAAAATTGATGATCTCTTGAAAGCATAACAAAGGTTTGGATAGTTTAACATAGACTTTAAACTATTCAAAATTTGTCTGTGTTGACTTCAGTCTAGAAGTTGCATGATAATACATAATATAATAGTTCTTGTCTTGACAAAATAACTTTTCATCTAGAGTAAATGGTCATTGAAGTTTTTGACTTTAAAATAGTAGATAGCTATCTGTATTAACTACATTTCCTTTTATAGATTCCCCAAAAAAACCATCCCATAGGATAATCCAGTGCCTTCTTGGAAAGTGTATCTGCTTTAGTGTTGAATTTCCTGTGTACATGCATAAATTTGATTCAATCAAACTTGTCATTTAGACTCATGATTTGTTCTTTCCAGGTGTTTAAATATAACATGTTTAGATTTGATTTGTCATTAATTAGATTTGATTTGATTTGTTGCTGAAAATTTATTTTCCTTTTTGGCAAATTCGAATCTGGAATTTTTTTTCCATTTATGGCAATTCCAAATTTCGAATTTAATAATTGTATTTAATTATTGTGATTGTTGGGAAGAGATATGTTTGGACTCAACTAACTATTTGACTATGACACTTGTATCACAACAAAATAATTATATTAACCGCAGGAGGACAAATGGAACAACCATGTTAAAAAAATCAGTTGACCATGACTCCATGAGTGGGGAACAAGTTGGAACTGCCTCTGGGATGATGATTACAAGTGGAAAATCAGAGATTTGGCCACTGGTATCCCCTGAAAGTCAGGGATTAAGAAAGCTGCGAAAATCCCCAAAGGAGGGAAAAGACCTGGGCAAAATTGATAAATAACATATGCGAGGAGGCAAGATGCTGCCAAGTATGCTGGGAAGAGGTTTTCTGAGCTCGCTTGCTGTTATGAACACTGCGGATTGAGTGTGAGGCAAGTGGAGCTTGCTGAAATAGAATCGCCTTGCTGTTATGAGCACTGTTGAGTAAGTGTGAGGCAAGAGGATAATTGTTGGAATTTAAGTTTCCCCTCTCTATTATGAATGGCTATGTCTTTTGATGTTATGTATCTATCGAATCTGAACTGGAATAGGTTACATTCTCTGTCTGTATGACCCTTTTTGCATCTGATGTATGGTATCTAATTAAATCAGATCTGTAACGATTTCTTCCCACTTTCTGTGCGAATGTTTTTATTCGATGTTATGTATCTAACAATATGCTCTAACAATATGCAAACAATATATTAGATGTGTATAGAATGACAAATTCGGGAGTTAAAGAATTTTGGAAACCCCTTTTATTTTCCTTGTTTTCTTTTCAGAATGGGCTATCCTTTCCTTAGTCCAGGTCTATGACGAACTTAGAGATTTTCCCTTACAGAATACCTTTATCTCGTTGTATCCTTCTGTGCGTGTAAAATTCTTAAGTCTTTATGCTTTCAAAATTCAGGGATTGTTGTGTTCTGATTTTTGACATTTGAAACCCTGAAACCCCAAAACCCAAAATCCCGAAGTGTTGGTTCCACACCCTTTCACCTTTCGAAATTCAGGAACTGTTGTGTGCTGTGGTTCGACATTTGAAATCCTGAAATCCTGAAATGTTAGTTCCACGTTCTTTGATTTCAGAAATCAGGGATTGTTGTGTTCTGTTATTTGACATTTGAAACCCCGAAACCCTGAAACCCAAAATTCTGAAGTTTTGGTTCCACACCCTTTCACCTTTCGGAATTCGGGTATTGTTGTGTCTTATGGTTCGACATTTGAAATCTCGAATCCTGAAATCCTGAAATGTTAGTTCCACGTTCTTTTCTTTCGGAATTCGGGGATTGTTGTGTTTTGTTATTTGACATTTGAAACCCCGAAACTTGATATCTCGAAGTGTTGGTTCCACACCCTTTCACCTTTCGAAATTCGGGAACTGTTGTATGTTGTGGTTCGACATTTGAAATCCCGAAATCCCAAATCCCGAAATCCTGAAATCTTAGTTCCACGTTCTTTGCTTTCGGAATTTGGGGATTGTTGTGTTTTGTTATTTGACATTTGAAACCCTGAAACCCGAAATCCCGAAGTGTTGGTTCCACACCCTTTCACCTTTCAGAATTCGGGAATTGTTGTGTGTTGTGGTTCGACATTTGAAATCCCGAATCACGGAATCCTGAAAGGTTAGTGCCTTTCTTTTCGCAATTCGAGAGTTATGGTATGTGGGATGTTTGGCTATGAAAACCGTGAAACCCTGAGCACCGAAATCCCGAAATGCGGGTCTCACCTTTTCCGTTCTCGCATTTTGGAAATTTGTGTATGTCAAGGTTTGGACACCGGAACTCATGAAGTTCTGAATCCCGAAATCCCGAAGTGCGGGACCCACCTTCCCTTTTTCCACATTTCAGAGGTTTGTATATGTGGTTGCTTGGGCACTTGCACTCGCGAATTCCCGAACCCTGAATTCCTGAAGTACTAATCACCTTTCCCATTTTTCTAGAGTTGTAGTGTGTTGATGATTGACCTTTGTGTTCACGAAAACCCGAATCCCGAAACCCTGAAATGCTGGCCACAGTCGTTCCATATTTCGGATTTCGGCAAACAACAGGGTCCTTTGTTTTGTTCGGCACTTGTGATCACCAAAACCCGATTGACCTTTGTTTCTTCACAAGGCTGTAGGAACTTAGAAGAAACTTATTGTTATGGGAACAACCCTATTAATATAATGAATGGACTGGTAAAAGAACGTTGGGGAGTCTTCATCCCGGATAGAGGTATGGAAGTAACAGACCGCTTTACAAGTCGATTGTATTGCAAACAGAGGGTAATTTTTCTATGTAGGGTTTTGGTCATAAAAACCCCAAAGTTGCTTGCATTGTTAAGACTGTGGTGGTGTTATAGGTACTAGCAGATAAGAGAGTAATTATAAATTTCAGGATCTTAATGAAACATTGAAGTGGTGAGTAAATACTCATTTTATCGTCGATTAAAAAACTTAAGTTGAATGGTAAGGGAAGTCGATGATAGTAAGGACTCTAACAAACCCTCAGACTCATGCCTTCAAACAGAAAGCCTACTTGCTTGAGATCTCGAAAACCTTTCAAGGATAGATGTACAAATAAAATTGTTTTTTTTTTTTGGTGATTTTATGAGGTACATTACAATAGCCTTGTTCCAAGACCAAACTGTTTTATCCTTCGAATTATTAAGAGAGATTCCACTGCTTTTCAACACTAAAAGGAAGTTGCTCCATTCTGTAGCCAATTCCCCCGGCATACCAAGGTGGTTAGCCTCAATACATACTTGATTAGTACCATCATCAACTGGTAAGGTCATTTGTGCTAATGTAAAGATATGCAGATTGTTAAGGTGTTGTATTAAGGGGTCTAAGAGCCTGTATGATACATTATATCCTATGAAAGGGTCCATCCCAAGAATGACTTGTTTACCCCACCCTATCAACCAAGCCATCCATCGCTTTATAATATGCAAAGAAGCCATAAATTTTTCCAAGATAATAGATGCTACCAGAAACTTATAGTCATCTTTGTGCAACCAAGAAGTCAGATCGATTCCTTTTAGATATTTTTTTTAAGGATCACACTCCACAATCCTTTGCCAAATACACCTCTCCAACAAGATTTGGTAGCCAAGGATTGAGCAAACCAAAAAATATTATGTATGCCCCATCCACCAATTCCCTTTGGTCTAGCGATGTTTTGTCATTTAGTTAGATGAAAGCATGTATTTTTTCTAGCTCCTCTCCAAATGAAATTAGCAATGAGTTGTTGAATCTCATGTAGTATAGTAGAAGGAATCTTGGATAAACTAAGCTAGTACACATGGAGGATTTGAAGCACATATTTTTCTAAAACAAGTCTGCCTCCTAATGAGATCCAATGGAAGGACCAATTACCAATTCTCTTCTCAACTTTTTGTACCATCCAATTCCAATCCGCCACCATGTAGCTGTTAGGTTTTAAATAAAAACCCAAATATTTCATACCATTATCAATGCTAATAAACTGTATATTAAAAATTTTCTGCATCCTTTTCTCTAGACTGGGAAATATATTTTGTGCAAGAAAACACTATTTTTGGCAATTAACATCCATACCATAGGCAAGACAAAAGCTTGTTAAAATAGTTTGTAACTCCATCCATGTTACACATTATTTTGGTTGCCCCGATGATGATTTCACAAACATGTGCTCAGGCTCTCAAAATGAGTTTTTGCCTGAGAAAAACAACTTATTTCCTCCTCTACAAGACCATAGGTGATTTTAGGGGCAAAATTTCGCTCATGGGCGAAATTAAGGGGTTTGGAATTTTGGTTGGGCGAATTGTTTACATAAAGAGGTTTTCTGGGTTTACCTATATATAGCTCGAAATTTATGTTCAAAAAATCATCTCTAACACTTTTAGCACACGAATATTTAGGAGGTAGAGCATGAAAATCCATTTTCGCGTGGGAAAATTCGTACCAGATCCTCTAATTCGCCAAAATTTTCTAGTAATGGAAATGATTGGGAGGTATTTCGCCCAAATGTTCTAGTAATGGAAATGACTCAGAGCTACTTCACCTTTATTTTATGATAATGGCAATAATTTGGAGTTATTTCACCACGAGTGCCCTCAAATCGGGAGTGGAGAAGCCCTGCACCTGTCTTATGTTAAGTACATTGAGGGCCGAGTGGAAGGAGTGAAGAGCGAGGGTAAATGCACTATCATAATGTAGGAAGCAATGGGGTTTAGTATGAGTTATACCATGTTTGTTACTGCCAAGGATCTTGAAATTTCTTACTGTGTGCTACACCATATCATAAAAAGAGATAGGGATGAGATATCATGAAAAGATATGGGGATGATATTTTGAAGCTTAGGGTTAAATAGATTTACAGTGGAGAAGTCTACGATATTATCAGTGCCAATTCAACCATGTCTGCTAGTCCATGAAGGGTATGAATAGCTTCTTAGATATTTTTATTTATGCAGTAAAAGGATTTATTTATTGATTGATAAGGGTCGTGCCATAATGTTTATAATTGAAATTGGAAAAACCCCATATAAACTAGGGTTCAATTTGTACTTTGAGGTTGTGAAGCTAGACGTTACATATCTTGAATTCCAACCCACCCAATGATTCAATGTACACAATTTGTGTGAATTTGAGATGTGCAATCTCAATCTTTGGAACCTCGTGGTGCATGTCAAACCCCATTTTAAATGGGCTGTGCTAATGTCCATATTCAATGCAACCAACACACTGTCTAAATTTCAAGGCATGGAGACAAAGTGTTGATGGATCCCCTCACACACCATCACCATCGAGGTTCATTTCAAACCCATGTTTGGATGGGTTTGTGATAACATCTATATTGAATACACCCAATGCATCGTCTAGATTCAAGGCACTAACACACAAATTGTTGATGGATCCCCCCACCCCAACCAAGTGTGTATAGAACCTAGTTTCTCTTCATGCAACAATGTTGCTCTGTGATATAAGATCTTTTTTATTAGATTCCTGATTCAATGATGTCATATGTGACCATGTCCTGTGCTTATCCGAGAAGGTAAGGTTCTATACTTTCATTAGAACAGTTGCTCCTAGTCTTACCCGAGCTCTAGTTTCCATTTTTTTGGTTGAAATTATGCCATTTGTATTATTTCACAAAATGGTGCATCCAATGCAACATTTACCCTAGTTTTCCTTATAAGCAATTGGATCAGGTAGGCCATAAAGATAATTAGCATCCTTAGTCAATTTTGTTGGTGTATTATTTATGATTTATGTTGCCAAGTTTATGATTTGGTACAATTGTATGTTGCGAGTAGTTGTTGCAGTGTGAGGTTGCTATCTTTGAATATTACTGTAATTAGAGGGGAAAAAAAAAACTTATGTTTAGGTGCTACCTACTATAAGTTTCTCAAAACATGTACAGAGGAGCCTAATATCAAACTTAAATGCATAATTCTAAAATAGTGTTAATTCAATGAAATTATATGTTGCCACCAATCGCTACAAAGTAAAGTGTTTGACTTCAGAGAAACTAGCATAGTGTGGTCTTCATATCCATTGAATCCCTAGATTTATTAGTGTAATTTTATTATTCTTATTGTTTTGTAATGTATCTTTTGAGATTGGGGGTGAGATTGCTTGTGGTTGCATCACAGGTGAGATTGAAGGTGCGGGGTCAAAAGGTTTAAAATGCATTTTCAACAAGTGGGAAGAAAGCATAGAACATTGTTTGGGAGATACAAATGGCGGAGAAAAAGCATATTGTGAAGAGTACCAATTGCAACGAGAGGAGCTCTTACAACGATTGCATGGTAGCTCACTCTGTTTTAATGTTTTTTCCTTATAACTATATGATTGTTTGGCTACTTAAATTTTAGAAATACCTCTAAATATATTTTATATTGTACTATAAAAGTGCTCCTAACTAGATTTTGTACTTGCAAGTATACATGCCAGATTTTTTTTATGAGTTTAACTTGTGTATTGGGATCATCGCCTAGGTTGTGCTAAATTTTTTCATATTCGTATTTTCTATTTTACATTTTTGTAAGAAAGGTATATTAAGTTCTATTCTAATTGCATAATCATGTTTTTTCATTCATGGTGTTTTTGGATATTCTAATTTTCTTTGTTAACCACAGAGGCCATTCTCCTTACTAATGGAATTTAAATTGCATATTATAGTAGATGTGCCATGTTAAGAACCAAACATCAATATAGCATAGAAAAACCTCAGGAAAAGTACTCAACGCCTTGAAAAAGAGATAATTTCAGATAATAAGCCTCTTCGAGGGGGCAACCTCCTTTTACCCCACTTAAATGTTCAAGTACAAGATGATTCAAAATGAA
>ML813558.1:123729-147001 GCA_009831015.1 Picea engelmannii | reverse complement strand
AGACTAGGAGGTTTAATGGCCTAAAACCGACATAAATAAAATAACATTACTAATCTAAATTACAACTAATGGCCTAAAGCCGACATAAATAAAATAACATTACTAATCTAATATGCCCCAATTAAGTGGTAATGAGCCAATATTAGGGCTTAACATGCCATCGGTTGGAGTGATTTTGTTTCTTGTGGACATGGCTGGCTTAGAAAAGATTGAACATGTTGTTGATATTATGGTAGTTGCAGGAGGTATTTACCTCCATGTGTAAACCTGATGAGAATAGAATACTCCAGAACGCAAGAAAAAACCCTAATGAGTTGGATAATAACCCTAGAAGACATGTCGGCTCAAGAGGATAATTTATATTATGTTATTAGCCTCCAAGAGAAGAAGTCGGCCATAAGAATTAATATATACTGAACAGACAGATACCCAGAATGAGAATTCGGCCCAGACAGTTAGCCAGAATTAGTATAAATACAGGAGGTCAGTTCTCATTCTGGCAGGTAGGTCTCAGAATTGCAGAGCAACAACTTGTGCGCACTGCAGTTCCCAGTCTTATGTGCAGGTTTGGGGAGAGCTTCCATTGCAGCTACTGCAGCTAGAAGATCACGTTTGGATTGGACTATCTCTTGGTTAGGGTTTGGACTATCTAATCAACTCTTGTTGATGCATTATCCTTGGGGAAATGTGCACTACCCTTTGTTTGGCTATCTAGCCTAGGGTTTGCTTCCGGAATGATTCTCTGTCAAGGTCAAGGTGCTCAGAGGGTGGCTTCGGCCTATGGTTAGGTGACAATAGTATTTTCAATGGTAAAATAAGCACATCCATTATATTCTAACAGGTTGTGGGCCCTGACCTCCTTCATTTAGTCTAACCGTTGGAAGGAAACATAGTCATAAGGATATTAAGCTCGTTGAAGAACTGTCGCTAGGGTTTCTAGCAAGAGAAGTCACCATAGCACTGCCGCTAGGTTTACTAGAAGGTGCAGTTGCAGAAACCCTAATCCTCTTGTTGAGACACCTTAAATGAAGGGATTGACCTAATCTCTGGATAGATTAGTGCACCCTAGCCTAGTGCATCTCCTGGTACTCTCATAAAGCCAAGACATGAAGTTTGAGCTTTTGGTCAAATCTAGGGTTGACCAAGTCAAAGAAACCATGAGTTACTCTATGAAGTCAGAGAACAAGTTAGATGGAGCTTCTAACTTCAGAGCATGGAAGACAAGGATTGATCTCATCCTTGCTAAGAATAAAGTGTTGGATATTGTGAAACCAGAGTTTGAAGAAGGGAAAGAGAAGGAACCACATAACGTTGCAGCTATGGAGAAGTTCAAAGACGGTGACATCAATGCCATGAGTATCATAGTGGATTCTATAAAAGACCACTTGATACCCTACATCTCCCATCTTGACTCATTGAAGAAGATGTACGATGCCCTAACAAACCTCTTCTCAGTCAGAAACATTGGACAAGTAATGAGTCTAAAGAATGAGCTCCGTGACATGAAGATGAATGATGATGACAACATAACATCATACTTTGTGTGAATTTCTCAGTTAAGAGATCAACTACAAGCTATTGAAGAGATCATTTCAGAGAAGAAATTGGTAAACATAGTACTCAATGGTCTTCCCAAGACATGGGATGCATTTGCCGCAAGCATGAACACAAGGAAGGAGTATCCTACATTTGAAGAACTTTGGACTTGTTATGCTCAAGAAGAATCCAAGATCAAGGCAAAAGAGAGACCCCAAAAGAAGTACAATGATTAAGCCTTCACAACAAGATTCAAGAATTTCAGGAACAAAAGGAAGTTTTGTTCAAGGAGGAAGCCAAATAAAGAGAAAGACATTTCAGAAGTACAATGCTTCAACTGTTGAAAGTATGGTCACTACAAGAATCATTGTCCCGAGCTAAAGAAAAGGAAGGAGAAACATGAAGCATCAGTTGCCGAAGAAAAGGAACCCACAAAGAAGACTAAGCAGGATGAAAGAGACTTCTTCTTCTGAAGGTAACAATACTCTTCTTAGTTCTTGTACATATCTTGTTTGCATAAGTCTCTGTACATATCTTGTATATCTATCTCTTAAAAGATAATATGTTCCAAGAAGAACCATATCTATGGAATAACAAAAAGATAAGGATTGCTATCACTATACAAGAAAGGATAAAATATATCAAACAAACCTTGTGGAGGCTATTACAAGATAAGCTGAAATCAGAATCAATCTTGAAGAAACCTAGAAGAAATAAGTTAGAAATCAAGAGAAAATTGGAGAAAGACTTATGACGCTTTGCAGAAGACAATAAGGATGCAGACGGAAACGTGGACTCTCCTATATGGATGGAGCCGATTATATATCACCATAAAGAAGATCATGTATTCATACGTGAAGAAAGTATTAGGAGGGAGCTAATCATACGATCCATTGAAGATGATGAAGTATATATCCATGGTAGCAAACATGAAAAGAAGTATGTGTTCAGTTCGACCTTAGAAGAAGTCTTCTTCGAAGAGAAGCCTTAAAGTATCCCTGGTTGTCCATTCACATCCGTGATCCTATGATGAAAGGAAAAAGTGGAATCTTTAGGGAATGGAATATATAAGAAACTCCATGGAACCAAGAGCTAAAGAAAAACATGAAGAAGAACGTGAAGATTCCAAGAAAGAAAGAGAAGCCAGAACAACCAGTCATTGTATCGAGAATCACAAGATTACCAACCTGATATGAACTCACTAAAAGAAATCAAGCAGAGGAACTGAAAGTCGTGATGAAGAAAAGTGTATGGAAGACTTATGAATGAAAGCATTGTAAGATCTAGAACTAGAGGTTCTCCTAGATGGAGGGAGAAGACTATGATGATTACTTGTTCCAGTAAACCAAACATATCTCTACATGAGTCATTATATCATCTGCAACATCCATGAGTTGGAATTATACATTAGATAAATGCAAAGACTATTCTCCAGAGAAATTGAACAAAGAGAGTATGAAGAGCAACCTCAAGACTTTGAGGCATACCAGAAAGACACCCTTGTATGCAGATGGAAAAAGATAACTTAGTGGAGAACCTCCAGTGCACAGCAGAAGCGTGGTGAAGATTTTCTATAATAGAGATATTGTATCAAGATGATTACTCAGTAGATCATATCTCATGATGATAGAAGAAGTGCCACATGGATATGTTCCAGTGTTCCAAACAATGATATACTTTATTGATCAGAGCTACATGAAGCCTTCATAGAAAAACCAGTGTTCCAGACCGAAGTACATTTGAAATCAAGCATCACATTATCTGTGATGAAGTCTATAAAGGAGAAAGTGGTTCTCCAATACATATCTCCACAGATGAGAAGATAAGTAGACATTTTGGTAAAGCTTCTATCCAAGATGAAAGAGTTTGCGTACTCAAGCTGGAGCTCGTGGAGATGACTTCCTTATTGAAAAAGGAAGAGATGACTCCCAGGTTGGGAGGGAGCACTTATATGTATTGATTTATGGACAGTCATTTTTCAGCTCGAAAAATGGTCCAGGATGAGCAATTTCCTTTCCAGTTCGGAAAGTGGATTGAGATTTCTGATGGACAGACATTTTCCAGTTCAGAAAATGGTCCATATTGCTGATGTACCATAGAAAGCGACTTCCCATTGTAGTTAACATGGGTAGTGGTCTAGGGCAGTCTCTCTTCTTGAGGGTTACTCAAGAAGACTGGCCCGCCTTGTTAGACAATGATTTCTCATTGTGGTTAACATGAGGAATGGTTCGTTTTGGAGGTTGGTACAGGATAGTCTTTTCCTCTTATGGTTAACAAGGGAAATGGTCCAAACAATCATTCCTTAGGCTGTATTCATTCTCTCCAGGTTGCACTTTGTTTAGTGTCGGAGGAATGGTCCAGGCTCAACAATCAGGGACATGCATTCCTTAGGGCAGATTCATTCTCTCCAGGTTACACTTTGTTTAGTCTCGGAGGAATGGTCCAGGCTCAGAAACCAGGACAATTATTCTTCCTTGCTTGAGAAGAATAGTCCAGATAGCTCATCATTGATGTCTTACCTTTTGAGGGCAGATGCTTTTCTGAGATCTCACATATGTGAGTGGAAGAATGGCCAATGTGATTCAGTTTGTATCATAACATTTTTTCTGTGCAGGTTGATATCAGAGGATTGTTATGAAGATTGTATGACAATAGATATATACTACTGTGGTGGATGTGTTCCACCGTTTGATCAAGTACTTGTGTGTTACTTGGTGTGGTAGTGTACCAATGGATTGTATTTATGTACTACTATGGATAGACACAATTGTGTTCTATTTTATTTTGATTTCCTTGAAGACTATCAACAATATTGGAAATGATTATCAACTAGATGGGTGATCAAAGAACAAATATTTCCTAGACGGAAAATGGTTCAAAAAATTTACTCTTCTAGGATATATGTCCAGATTAGAAGAATGGCTCTTGTATCACTCTGTGGTGTGAGTGACTTATCCAACATCATGTCTATTTACTTAGATGGAGTATGGTTTCAAGAGATGATACGACTATTGATACTGATGGTGATGATGGTGCTCATGATCTAGTCGTGAGATAGTGATGCTACCAGGTGAATGGTATGTTCGTGCTCAAGACCATTACCTGTAATACATTCCTAGCTAGGAGGGAGTGTTGATATTATGGTAGTTGCAAGACGTATTTACCTCCACGTATAAACCTGAAGAGAATAGAATACTCCAGAAAGCAAGAAGAAACCCTAATGAGTTGGCTAATAACCCTAGAAGACATGTCGACTCAAGAGGATAATTTATATTAGGTTATTATCCTCCAAGAGAAGAAGTCGGCCAGAAGAATTAATATATACTGAACAAAAAGATATCCAGAATGAGAATTCGGCCCAGGCAATTAGCCAGAATTATTATAAATACAAGAGGGCAGTTCTCATTCTGGCAGGCAAGTCTCAGAATTGCAGAGCAACAACTTGTGTGCACTACAGTGCCCAGTCTTGTGTGCATGTTTGAGGAGATCTGCCATTGCAGCTGCTGCAGCTAGCAAATCACGTTTGGCTTGGATTATCTCTTAGTTAGGGTTTGGACTATCTGATCAACTCTTGTTGATGTGCTATCCTTGGGGAAAGGTGTGCTACCCTTTGTTTGGCTATCTATCCTAGGGTTTGCTTCTGGAATGATTCTCTATCAAGGTCAAGGTGCTCGGAGGGTGGCTTCAGCCTATGGTTGGGTGACAGTAGTATTGTCAATGGTAATACAAGAACATCCATTGTATTCTAACACATGCTAGGATAGGGGTAGAGGAAAAGATGAAGGTTCTCTCACACACACATAGTTTCTCTCTCTCTCTCTCTCATACATATGTTCATGCATCTCATATGATAAGTATATGTCTAAAAAAGTAAAATGTAGTTCCATATTTTTTATAAGATAGGTAAAATGAATCAAGGGAATGGGGAATTGAAAAGGGTTGTCCAGGCTATAGAAAATGGGGATGGTTACATTGGCTATAGGGACAATAAACTCACGTTGCTTTTCTAGGTTTTGTTGTATTTTAGACCTATGCATGTATTCATTTTCAATAGGAGGGTTTTTGTAAACTTATCTTCTTTTCCAAAATTCTTTTGAAGATGACAAATCTAGGATATTGATGATTCTATGTGCAAGCATTAACCCAAAAGACATTCAAAAAAGAATTAGCACCTTAGAATATGGGGCCAAATCCAAAGGAATTTATTAAATTACCTAAATCATATCTTAAATAGAAGATCAATTATATTGACCAAGTAGTTTTTGAGACTGGGATCATAGTCATCAATGTCTTAATCACAAAGTTTCAAGAAAAAAATAGGTTAAAAAACGAGTGCGGAGATGAGGCTGCAAATGAGATGAATGGGAAAAAAAAACAACTACTCTGAAAAATTACAACAGGGTATATGCACATAATCAAATATATACATATAGTAACAACTATGGAAGGTTGATTCCTAGTTATGGGAAAAATGGGTGGAATGGGATTGTTGTGGACAAGAGTAAAGCAAGGGGCAAAGGTAATGAATATATTTGTGACTATATTGGCGGGTTGGACGTCTTTAGCGAGAAAAATAGAGGGCCACACACAAGTTTTAGGAACCAACCAACATCACCAAGAGATGCAATTCCTATAAAGGTTCAAACATCAATTTTCGATAGAAAAAGTGAATCTTTTAATGTATCAATAGACATGGAACAAAATGAAAGTCCTAAAATTGTTACTAATTATAAATATGAAAAATTATTTATCATTAAATCCTACAGTAATGTTATTCATTAAAGAATCAAATATGGTGTTATTCCAAATGGGGAAAAAATGGGTGTTTCCTACTAAGAAGCTCAGGAAAAGCTTGTTGGATGCCTCGTCTTTCTATTATTCCCAATGGGTCTCTATGAACATCTATTCAATGGAACATAGAGTAGTTTTCTTATTGTTTAATGTAGGGACAATAGAAAATTCATTCAATATGTTTTTTTTTTATTCCAGGTAACTGCAAGTGATCAATTCTATGGAATTACTAAGATGATGGGCCTTGTTGACTTCCAAAGGACTGTGGACTATTGATACAAAGTCAAGTGGAATGGTAAGTTTTTTATATGTTTCTAAGTGAAATTTGAGTAGGGATTGAGTAGAATTGTTGACTATATATTTAAGAACTATGTTTGTAAGACATTTATTTTAGATGATTTTTAGTTCTACAAAGATCATCAAAAGGCAATAAAAGAGAGAGAAAATAAACAGCAAATTGTTTATTTCCATCAAATCAAGAATTTATATTTATGTCTAAATACATTGTTCTTGTGAAAAATAAGTCTTTAAAATCAAAACAGGGCAATATTGGTGGAGATGGAGATGATTATATAAAGTTAGGGATGGTATCAACTAATTTGACCTCTACTTCTCCCTCCTTAAGCGGTGGCCTATCTAGAGAAGGGTTATTAAAAACCAAAGTTTAGAGGGAGAGACACTTATAGTAGTGGAGATGCACCCAAAGGTGCTAAACCAAACATTGATAAGTGAAGTGTTGATCAGGATGGTTCAACCACAACATAACTACTTTGTGTTTCTTGGTTGCTCTTGAAACATTGCAAAAAAGTGAATGTATATATTGGCCCAATCCAATTGAAGGTTCTTTGGGAAGTTTGTTGAGTGTACATAATTTCATATGTCAAGTCAAGGTTTTAATGTACATAGCAAGGCATTTAAAGTTGTAAGTACATTGTCAAGAAAATCAATCTTTCAAATTATGGAAATAATTGCAACTTCCATCACAAAACTCTTTTTTGATTCATGGATTCTAGAGAAGTTACCTACTAGAATGTCAAAAATAGCATAAGGGCAGTGAATTAAATAGTATATACATAATGCCAATATAATATGTGAATTTTATTCCTCTGTAAATCCATTCTGACCTAAATATAGAGATTGTATCTTTAAGAGATTTTATAATCAAGAGAGAGATTGTGTTCTTCTTCATTGGAGGTGAAGTTGGAGCTTTTGCATCTTTAGATTTTGATATCTCGAGATTCTCTTTTACCTCAAGCTTGATGGTGTCCATGTTGATGCTGGCATTGGTGTCATAACAACTTTTCTTCATACTTTTTGAAAGAACATCATCTTTTATTTCCATTTCCATATTATGTCTAAAATGTGTATGTCACTAAGCTTCCAATATCACTAAGTCTACAGTACACATTTCACATTGTAATGAACACAACCCATCCTCCTTACAAGCAACTTGGCCTCTATTCAAATGCATGGGTATATGAAATTGTAAAGCTCAAAAGCTCTCGGGCATGCAATAGTCTCACAACACCCAAATAATTAACATTTGTAGCATAGTTGGCACTTTCGTTGCCACTAATATTTGCACACTTACTTCTTATTAGTGGTGTAGCATGCCTATCTAACCAATTCACTTTTTCCATATTGCACAACACATTGTTTGATGCATATTCACACATAGCACATTGTTTGATGCATATTCACACATTTTATTGCTTTGTTTAAGGGATCGTCCCCTTGATTTGGGATCTAGCATGTGGAGTTATTTCTAGCATGGATTGCCCCTCCCTCATTCCTGGATCTAGTCATTGGAATTTTTTATGAATTATTACATCTTGGAGGTTGAGCTCGTTTCTAATATGAATATAGATACTATTAGCATGGGTGATTTTTGGTTGTTTGGTTTTTCAGTTCAGTAAGGTGGTTAAGCGATTTGGACATCAGTTCCTACACTATGGTAGTTGTAACTTGTGCCTAATTCCATTCCTTGTAGGTGCACCATTCAGTGGATTCTACAGGTTCCTGGAGAAATTAGGGCATGTATTAAATTCATTGAAATGTGACATATCCATCAGCTCAGCTATTTTTGGGGATGATTCATGGAATCAATATCAACCTCTGATTAATGAAGATTCCTGGAAAGATATCAGATGTAGTTTTCTTGAAGCAGGATGGTTGTAGGTTTGTCAATATTGGTCTCAGGGGGAGCAACAACACCATAGGAATTCCAAAGTGAACTTGGGATGAACCAGAGGCATGGCCAGTTGAAGGAAATGAGGAGGCTCAGACAACACTTTGGAAGGAATTACAACAACAAGTAATCCAACAGAAAGAGGGAGCAGATTGCTTAAGATGGGGGATGGTAGGGAATGGGGATTTCTCAATTAAGTTAGCCTTCCAAGAAGTTCCAACACTTCTAGGAGAAGAGCCAGATGAATGCAAAACAAAAAGTATGGCAGTGTTTGGTATTTATGCTACAGATTGGATTCTGTGAGGAAATTGTAGAAGGAACTATTGAACTGATGGAGAATCTACATAATCTCGTTGGATAGAAACCAAGAGATCATTGTAGAAAATTCCTACCCCTATCTATAGAAACACATCAAAACATAACTCATAATCACAACATTGACCAAATACTGGAGTAGTATGCTATATTCAGATTCCATACTCTCATATATGACCAAACATGATTCTATAGTTTATCATTGTTAGGTCACATTTGATCTCAAAGGCAACCATCATCCATTCATTATGCTATTATTAAGATACTGAAATCTACTTAAAGTCTTAAATACATCTTATAAATGCAGAGTTTAGGATAACAATAACATAGCTAATGTCTTGAAGTTTGATTGAGTGTAACTAAAACTATACTTTTGAGTCTATATCATCATGATTGTTTTTGTGAGTACAACTAAAAGTGACACAACATGAACATCAAAAACTCTCATTTATGACAATAGACAGGTGTCATTTAGCCAAGAATTGTTTCATTTTAGTCCAAGAAATGCAACAAGATTGCAATGTTTATTGGGGAACCAATTTCTAGTTTGATCCCTTTGTATGCAAACATGCAAAAGGCTAGCATATTTAGTTACATGCATGCAGAGCCATATAAACAATGTCCATTTTTTGTTCTCTTGGTTCCTGCTCAACTACTCCATTACAGTGGTATTTTGTACATTCCTATAGGTTTTACATGCCCATCACTTTCATATAAATGAAGATATTTATTATTAGTAAAATTCCCATAGTATCATTTTATTTTTAGTATCTCAACCCCAACTAATGGAAAGAAGTTTACTATATTTTATCCATATTGAAAATTATCCTCAAAATTCTGTCAGTAATGGAAAAGGGATATAAACCACCCATGATGTTCTACCGATCCTCTTCTTAAACATGTCTTATATCTAATTTTTTATTGTATGTTACTGGAAATAGGCTCCAAATTCTACCATTGCAAAATTTTAACTAGAAAAGTGGAGGTCAACAAGAAAAACAAGTGGCCTCTATAATGTCTTCATGGTTTTCATATGTGCAAATGAGGTATGGTTGAAGGCCATTTGTTACAATTGCGTGCTTGGTTCTTACTTTGCTAACCATGTAACTCTTGTGAATTGCAACAGTTTGTGTTGCACTGAATCTAATGTACTTGCACCAAATGGTGCCAAGAGAGAAATCAATATTCCCTTCACAAACATTTGCAGTCTCCTGTTCCAAATCTGTATTTTGTTATTTTTGTAACCCTAATTTTTTGTTTCTTTCTTATTCAAACTTCCATTAATGCACCCTAGGCCAGTCATCATTTAGGGATTTGAGAAATTGACCAGAAGGAATTGACTGGTGTGTTTTTCTGGGTTTGTTTATGGCTAACCTCACTGGTTCTACTTAGGGTGCTTCCAGATTTTTAAATATGTGCTCTCTATTCCAAACAAATTTTCTTCTGTACATCTGAGTTAAGTAGCACATTGGAGTTTCTAGAAACTCATATGTTTAAGGGCTTACACTACTTTGTTTTTATGAAGAAACCACTTACAGGTAAGGTATATGAGTATGGTTGAAAGTTGGGTATAAATATGATTCCAACCTTAGAGTTTGTAAACTTCTTGATGGAATCTGTAACTTTATATGTCTTGCCTGATTTGTACTTTTCCATTTTATATAATTAACAAATATTGTCAGGATTATTTCCACGCAAGTAGTTGGAAATTAATGATGATGGAATCTTTATATCTATGGGCATATGACAATTGGTATCAGAGCTAGGTTGTATGGGCTCAAAATATGGATGACACTGATGTTAACATTATGTTCTGAAAAAACTAACATCTTACCTTGACCTTGTTTTCACAGAGAGACTAATGAAAGGAGAGATGTGGAGACTCCTCCATACATGGAAAAGACTATGAGAAGTCTAAGTATGGAACTTCAAAGTTGCAGAGCAGATAATGAAAAGATTATCAGAGCTCAAGAGGAGCAGAGTGAACTGAATGCTGCTTTATTACAAAGCTTGACTGAGATTCAAAAAAACATGTATCAAGGACAAATATCAAGTAACATTGGTAAAATTCCTTACAAATATGCTAGAGTCATTGGGATTCATGAAGGAAGATTATATAAACACCTAGGTCAGAATGCTCAAGCGCTTAATGCTTCCCTTCCTGAGGAAATCCATATGATATCTAGATTATTGCATAAGACTTACTAGTATCCTCTATTGATTAGTTAAAGTGTTTATCTAATCAACTTTCCTGTCAGAATGGATTATGTGATGATCCACTGTGTTACTCCTTCCCATGGTTGCTAGGTATTTATAATTGGATGATTGCAACTAAATTAATTACTTGTCACATTGGTAACTTGCACTCGTCATTGTTACAACAGTCTCATTATGATGTGTATTGGGCTCGAATTCGGGCTTTTCTACCACCTTGATTAATAACACCAGTGGAAAAATGTTTCAAAGATGACTCAAGTTATCCTTCTTCCTACCTCTTTAAGTAATCAATATTGAACTCCTCTACATTTGGGTACAAATTCATATCATACTCCAATTCTTTCTCAATCCTCAGTGGAGCTTATTGAGACTTTGAAATGGTAAAATATCCATTTGAATTTGGCATAGCAAGAACAATCTACTCAAAACATGTCACTTGGAGAATCTTTGAAGGCACATTTTCTAGAAATGTCCTGTTTAGCCATCTTTTTGCCGAACCGATTGTGGTCGATTAGAGATGAAACTTGAGAAACTAGAGGAGGTTTGTGTTACTTAGATTCCAAAGTACAATAACCTACTTCATATTTTACAAAGGTATTACAACATGAGAGATACATTCACATCTTCACAACCTATTTTTCTGATTGTGCAAATTCTTGTTTTAGACATCTTTTTGCAGAGAATATTGTGAACAAATGGGAAAGTAGTTTTGAAAACTAAAGGAGGTTTTTGTTCAAAACATAGCAAAGAAAAAAAATATCTCTCGTATTTGTAAAATGTCTTATGGTTAGAGATATATCGATACATATTCGAGCCTTAGTTTTTCAGAAAACACACAAAAAATGATAATTTTGGGCATGTACAAAAACGCAGCGCCTTGGCACTGTGCTTTTCCTCACAAGATCCAAATGACCAAAACTTTGCATTTTTGGAAATATATTGACCTGTACATCACTGTTATCAACTATTTTTTCCATTTCAGCCTACACATTTGATGGAAAAAGAAAAAAACTTGTCAAAAAACACCTCTCTGCCACCTTTCTGGACTAGGCGTTGTGCTTTTGGAGTGACCTTGGGAGAATCCATTTTTCTCAGCCTTGGAGAGGCCATTTTTCTTGATTAAAGACTCTATGGACAACCAAACATCCTAAGATTTCCAATGGTACCTTCATATCATAATTTGGATGACAAGAAGGCACTCAAAATTGCCATGAACTTTGGCATTGCGTTTTTCCCAGATGGCGCTGCGCTTTTGTCTGAATTCCCTGCATTTTCACCTGAAAGTCACTTTTCTCAATTGACTTAGTCCAGATTCGACCTCCACTGATGTAATTTATCATTTTTTATGTCGTGATGATGTAATGAGATGTAAATAGGTTGCTTAGAATGAATGTGAGGTAGATACATGCTTGTATATGTCTTTTATGGTCAAATGTATCAGTTTTGCTATTAAGAGGAGAGTTGGTTAACCTCCCTATTCATTAGGTTATGGTTATAGATATTTTGGGAACTGATCCACCACTCATGGATTCGACACTTGAGAGAGGGGATGTTGTTTTGGTCTATTTCCTTTGTCTTCCTTCACGAATCCCAATGACTCTAGCATCTTCTATCTTTGAATCTTTAGACCATACAAGAACTTTTCCATCGACAAAGGCTATTCTATCTCCTTTGTCTTCCAAGCAAGAAATATATACTAAATTGTTTTTCAAACCAGGAACATATAAAACACATAGGTCAGAATGCTCAAGCGCTTAACGCTTCCCTTCCTGAGGAAATCCATATGATATCTAGATTATTGCATAAGACTTACTTGTATCCTCTATTGATTAGTTAAAGTGTTAATCTAATCAACTTTCCTGTCATAATGGATTATGTAATGATCCATTGTATGCCTCCTTCCCATGGTTTCTAGGTATTTATAATTGGATGATTGCAACTAAATTAATTACTTGTCCCATTGGTAACTTGCACTCATCATTGTTACAACAGTCTCATTATGATGTGTATTAGGCTCGAATTCGGGCTCTGCTACCACCTTGATTAATATCAAACAATTTTTTAGCTCTGGTTATGTTCAAATCGAGATCTAACACAATAGCCAGTTCTTCGGATTTCAATTTAAACTTTGTCCAAACATAACACCAATGGAAAAATGTGTCAAAAATTACTCAAGTTATCCTTCTTCCCACCTCTTTAAGTAATCAGTATTGAACTCCTCTACATTTGGGTACAAATTCATATCACACTCCAATTCTTTATCAATCCTCAGTGGATATTATTGAGACTTTGAAATGGTAAAATCTCCATTTTAATTTGGCATAGCAAGAACAATCTACTCAAAACATGTCATTTGGAGAATATTTGAAGGCACATTTTCTAGAAATGTCTTGTTTAGTCATATTTTTGCCGAACAGATTGTGGTCGATTAGAGATGAAACTTGAGAAGCTGGAGGAATTTTGTGTTCCTTATATTCCAAAGTTCAATAACCTACTTCAGATTTTACAAATGTATTACAGCATGAGAGATACATTCACATCTCCACAACCTATTTTTCTGATTGTGCAAAGTCCAGTTTTAGACATCTTTTTTCAGAGAATATTGTGAACAAATGTGAAATTAGTTTTGAAAAATGGAGGAGGTTTTTGTTAAAAACATACCAAATAACACAAACCTCTCTCATTTTTGTAAAATGTATTAGGGTTAGAGAGATATCGCTACATATTCGAGCCTTATTTTTGCAGAAAACACAAAAATATTGACAATTCTAGGCATGTACAGAAACACAGCGCCTTGGCATTGCGCTTTTCCTCACAAAATACAAATGATGAAAACTTTGCGTTTTTGGAAATCTATTGAACTGTACATCACTTTTATCAACTTTTTTTCCCATGTCAGCCTACACATTTGATGTAAAAAACAAAAAACTAGTCAAAAAACACCTCTCTGCCACCTTTCTGGACTAGGCGCTGTGCTTTTGGAGTGACCTTGGGAGAATCCATTTTTCTCAGCCTTGGACAAGCCATTTTTCTTTCTTAAAGACTACAAACAAATAGACATCCTAATTGTTCAAATGGTACCTTCAGATCAGAATTTGGAGCACAAGAAGTCACTCAAAATTGCCCTAAACGTTGGTGCTGCGTTTTTCCCAGATGGTGTTGTGCTTTTGTCTGAATTCACTGCGTTTTCACCTGAAAGTCACTTTTCTCAGTTGACTTGGTCCAGATTCGACCTCCACTGATGTAATTTATCATTTTTTATGTTGTGATGATGTAATGAGATATAACTAGGTTGGTTAGAGTGAATGTGAGGTAGATACATGCTTGCAAATGTCTTTTATGGTTAAATGTATTAGTTTTTCTATTAAGAGGAGAGTTGGTTAACCTCCCTATTCATTAGGTTATGGTTATAGATATTTTGGGAACTGCTCCACCACTCATGGATTCGACCCCTGAGAGAGGGGAGAGGTTGTTTTGGTCAATTTCCTTTGTCTTCCTTCACGAATCCCAATGACTCTAGCATCTTCTATCTTTGAATCTTTAGATCATACAAGAACTTTTCCACCGACAAAGGCTATTCTATCTCTTTTGTCTTCCAAGAAAGAAATAGATACTAAATTCTTTTGCAAACCAAGAACATATAAAACTCCTAGGTCAGAATGCTCAAGCGCTTAACGCTTCCCTTCCTGAGGAAATCCATATGATATCTAGATTATTGCATAAGACTTACTAGTATCCTCTATTGATTAGTTAAAGTGTTAATATAATCAAATTTCCTGTCAGAATGGATTATGTGATGATCCACTATATGCCTCATTCCCATGGTTTCCATGCATTTATAATTGGACGATTGCAACTAAATTAATTACTTGTCACATTGGTAACTTGCACTCATCATTGTTACAATAGTCTCATTATGATGTGTATTGGGATCGAATTCGAGCTCCGCTACCACCTTGATTAATATTAAACACTTTTTTAGCTCTGGTTATGTTCAAATCAATATCTAACACAATAGCTAGTTCTTCGGATTTCAATTTAAACTTTGTCCAAACATAACACCAGTGGCAAAATGTGTCAAATATGACTCAAGTTATCCTTCTTCCTACCTCTTTAAGTAATCAGTATTGAACTCCTCTACATTTGGGTACAAATTCATATCACACTCCAATTATTTCTCAATCCTCAGTGGAGCTTATTGAGACTTTGAAATGGTAAAATATCCATTTGAATTTGGCATAGCAAGATCAATCTACTCAAAACATGTCACTTGGAGAATCATTGAAGGCACATTTTCTAGAAATGTCCTGTTTAGTCGTCTTTTTTATGAACAGATTGTGGTCGATCAGAGATGAAACTTGAGAAACTGGAGGAGTTTTGTGTTCCTTAGATGCAAAAGTACAATAACCTAATTCACAGTTTACACAGGTATTACATCATGAGAGATACATTCACATCTTCATAACCTATTTTTCTAATTATGCAAAGTCTTGTTTTAGACATCGTTTTGCAGAGAATATTGTGAACAAATGGGAAAGTAGTTTTGAAAAATGGAGGAGGGTTTTGTTCAAAACATACCAAATAACAAAATCATCTCTCAGTTTTGTAAAATGTCTTATGTTTGGAGAGATATCACTACATAGTCTAGCCTTCGTTTTGCAGAAAACACAAAAAATTTCCTCACAAAAACACATAGGGTATGCACAAAAACACATCGCCTTGGTGCTGTGCTTTTCCTCACAAGAGACAAATGACAAAAACTTTGAATTTTTGGAAATATATTGACCTGTACATCACTGTTATCAACTTGCTTTTCCATGTTAGCCTACACATTTTCTCTGTTATAGTTTTATATGAATGATATACATGTCTCCTTACCATATCTTTTGTCTTCAGTGATTTTCCTTAAAGGTTATAAGAATAATTCTTTCCATGAAAGCTTTGTTTTGTTGGGAATGTCATTTTGTGTAATTTTTCTTCTTGATTAATGAATTCATGGTGCACATGTTCATTAATACCTTCTTACTCTTTCAAACCCTATAATACACCTACAAAACCCTTACATCCATCACAAAACCATTGCTACCTTGCTCCTCTATATATTTGTTGTTGTAACCCTTTGATACTCTGACCTAATTACTTGAGTTTCATCCCTGATCCAGCATCAAAACCCTAAAAACTCAAAACCCATATGAGCTTAAACTACCTAGCCTAAATCCTTTGCACTCCAGTCAGATTGTTGACTGTGATAATTGAGAGAGCCCTCTCTGGTTTGGTAGGGCTAGATACCAAACCAAAAGACTGGTTTGTGGTTACTTTTGTCAGTCTCATCCTTAGCCTTGGGAGAACTGGTAAAGAGTTAATAGAATGATTCGCCAATATTTTATAAGATTTGATAATTTAGTGAAAGATTCGCCAAGATTATACAAGATTATATAATTCAATAGAAGGTTCGCCAAAAAATTATATATACATATTATATTATTGAAAAAATAGCCTTCAAATTTTCCTATGTATCATGGGAATTCGCCCATTTATTATACATATAAATTTATGGGGGGTTCTTAAAATCACCCCTGTACAAGACTGCTTTTTAGAAAGGGTCCGCAGGCTACACATATTACACAGTGCATAAATCTATTATTTTCGCAAGATGCTCTATAGCTGGCCCACAGGATTTCTGCAGGCTGCTATATAGGCAGGGTGCAGCGACATTCTAAAGCTAAAAGAGGAAAGAGGTTTCATGAAGTTTCTTGAAGGGTAATCTTCTAGAATGTGAGGTGGCATCCGTATGGTTGCGATCCTACTGGTTTCTATGATTTGGTGGGATCATCCTCATCCCTTTAAATCACTTCACCTTCTCCTATATAATCATGGGCTTCTCATGGAAAAGGTTAAGCAAGATTAAGCAGAGAATTGATGTAAGAATAGGCTGAAGACTGTGTGAAGAATCATGTTTCTAGTGATGCTTGAGGCCACCACTTTCTCATCAAGATTTTGTGGATTCGCTTCATGTGAATTTTGGAGCAAGTGTATGTGTGTGTTGGAACGAAGGACCACTAAAAGGGACCTTGCGACATCAAGGCAATTTAGTTGTATCTTCTACTTTTCATTAATATAATACGGTGGCACGTCTCTTTCCCATAAAATGATTAGTAGTTTATTACATGATTACTTGATCACATGTTTAGGTTGTCATTGAATTCTACTATTGTTGCTTTCACGTTGGTTGGTTTGTGTTATCATAGATTTGATTCTACAAGAGCACTGGAATGAAGCATGGACAACAAAGATATAAGGAAGTGATTCATAAGGTATGTTATCTCTTCCTCCTTTGGTAGTAAACTCAATGATCACAACTTAGGGAAAGCGTCTTGTTCCGTCTCGTTTTGTTCTAGATCCAGGTGGATCTAGGGGGATTAGTTCATGTCCGCATCTACCGATTTACGCAATAACAATCCAATCTTCAAATTTACCAATACCTAAAATTAGAACATTGTCGACAAATAACAGATGTGAGATTATAGTCTCAGTAGCAAATTTGAGTCCATGAAAAGACCCTTCTTCGACAACCTTCTTCAATAATCTGCTTAAACACTCAACAACCAATAGGAATAACAAGGGGGGAGAGAGGGCATAACTAGCGTAGCCCTCAGTAGCTCTTGAAGAAATCAGTAGGGGATCCATTTATTAAAACTTCCATGTTAACATAAGTCACACATTATATATATTTTTTATTTTTTTTTTATTTTTTTTATTAGTAAATATTTTAATTATTCTTATATGTTTTTATTTAAAAGGGTTGTAAAATAATCAAATTTAAATATTGACATGTCATAATAGTATTATTTTGTGTTGGAAGTAATGATGCATTATGTCATTGATATTGTACATTTATGGTATTTGTTTAAAAAAAATTCTTGCCTCGAGGACCTCGCCTCTTGAAGAGGAGAAGAATGGTAAGAAAAATACAACTAACTAGTGAACTTTAACAAATGGTTCTAATTGGAACTAGATTTATTCTATATGCACTTAGGGTCATTTTTATGTGAACTAAGGTGGAAATATGCACTAATGTTGAGTGGTTTTCTATGATAATTAATGTGGTGAATTGATTATTGCAATTTGGATCTATGTTTTAAGTTGCATCTAGTTTGTTGTGAAGAAGACACTAGTTATTTTGGCAAGATTTGAGGAGACTATATTTGATTATATTCAACAAACATTTCCATAAAGTTACTTGGCAGATGAAGAACAATTGGTGAACTTATTGTTGTTTTAATGCAGATAACTTATTGAAGTTATTATAACCATTACCCTTGGAGAATACTAATCCATAGGTGATCCATTATTTGGAAGGAAAATAAACTATTTTGAAGCACCATGTAGAAATGAAGTATATTAAAGATAAGGAAGAAAAAAATTGGCCAAAACAATAGAACTTAAATTGAGATGAATAATTAAGTGACATTTAGATCAAAGATGAGGAAATGAAAGGGAATTTTTGAAATTGTAATAAATTCTAAGGTAAATTTATGTTACAATAATGAAGAGGTGGCTCTCTCAAGTGGCAAGCTATCTTAAGGATATTGATGAGTGGATTGAGCAACATGAATGAAAACTAAGGTTGGTTGGTGAGGGTCATAGTGATGACCTATATACTTTAAATCATCAAGTTAGGAAGATATGAACTAGAACACTCGTAATTGGAAAGGAAAGACAAATGACAGATTGGAAAAAGAATTAATGTTTAGATGATCGAAGTATAACGACTGTATACTTCTTGGTTTCTAGATCTACAAAGTCGAGAATTTGAATTTTGATGTTGATGGTTTAAGGCATGCTAGTAAGGCAAACAATATTTTAGTGTTGAAATTCACCAAACTTCACTATGAGGGAAAATAATACCCCTAGTTGGTTACAAGTCTTGGTCAAAGGGGTAAAGTTGTTGTAACAAGAAAGACCCTAGAATCCCTAAATTAAGGAAAGGATTTAGATAGCACAAGTACATAAACACCTCAAGGAGTCATTCACATACACATTCACACACTTTCTCATTTCTTATCTATATTGTGATATAGTGATATTTTTATAAGTTTGAAGTGTCATTTTCTGAGGTAGCAAAGGAGGGTCGACGACGGAAATCTTAGAGTTTCAGAAAAATCCTAGTTTATGAGGTGTACGCGGACTGCAGTGGAGGAAGGTGTGTACGTACAAGGGCTGCAATGGAGGAAAGTACGTACATACGTAGGATGTAGAAGAGGAATCAGTGTACATGTGAAAAGGTCATGGAAACTTCAGTAGATGTTGGTGCCAGGTCCCTAAAGTCTAAAAGGAAGTTCCAAGGTTAACATTCTATAGGTTCAAGTCAGCTACATAAGTTTGGTATAGTCACATATTTGTTTTGATGCTTACATTTTCTTATGATATGGTGAATTCTTGAGGCATACCACCATTATTGATATTGGTGGTATTGTACTTGGATATGGTATATTTTGGTTGGTTGGTTGAGTGAGAAAAACTCATGCATGAGGGACATGCATAGGTTGTTGGAGATGATTCATTGATGACATCGTACATATATGCATATGGTTGATGATATGGTATATGGCACTGATATAGGTTGGTCAATGACAGGTTGGATACAATGATAAGTTACAAGTTTATGTGATAGAGGCAGCAAAGGTTTGAAGGGCCAAAATTTTTGGAGTTTTAGAAAACTGGAAACCCTAGTTTTCTGAGGTTGTACACAAGCTACAAGAGGAGAGGTCACATACATATGTAGGATGCAAGAAGACAGGTCACGTACATACGCAGGTTGCAGGAAGACATGCCACATATCTATAGAAAATATTTTAAACTTTTGGTACAATTGGAAAGATTGTTTTCTTTCTATAAGCTGGGTCTTGTACTTGAGGGTTGGAATCTTCACATCTCAGTTGGTGTTGAGATATGCAAGTTGGGTCTCTTGAAATATTGTGTAACTACACAGAATATTCTTATCCCATTTTGTGGATAAAGTAAAAGATAAAATATATATTATATTGACAAGTCAACCCTAGTAAAAAGTGAAATGACCAGTATAAATACAACACCACATTCCAACATCCAGTTTTGCGCACCTTCTTTGGTTTTCTGGGTATTGTGCAATTTTTTAGTGTTTCAATTCTTGTGCAAGGTGAAGCAGAGAAGGAGGATAAGGAGAAAGTTTTCTTAGGGTTTTACCCTATGGTTCTTTGATTATTTTCTGGTCTAGCATCATGGTAGTTTGTCTCTCATAGAGAGAGATTTATTATGGTACTGTACTTGGTTATTGAATCTAAATTAAAGAAGTTTTGTTGGGTTTTCTTCCCCTTGAGGGTTTCCCAGGATAAATGCTTGTGTACTCTGTGATCTTGTTTCTTTCAGTAAGATCCTTATTATGTTGTTTTTATAACTGTAATAATTACTATTGAACCTGGGATTAATAATAACATCTTAAGCACGAAAATTAATAGGGTCTTGTATTTGAGAGTTGGTGCTCTTTTCAGTTGGTGATGATAAACCCCCAGAGATTGTAATCTTCGTGTAAAAACTTAATAGAAAATCTTACACATATATGGTGTTCATTGTGTTCATTATGATGATAGTTCATAGTTCTCTATTATTGATGAATGTTGTTGATATATGCAAGTAGCTAATTATGAATGAATAATAGTTTTTGAAGTGGTTGCTAACTAAAGGAAGAAAGAGTTGTAAAAAGAACCACACACTGATTCACCCCCCCCCCTCTCTCAGTGTGGTCGGTGTGTCCAACACATGTGTGAGCATGTGGTGTATTACTATTCAAGATGTCATGACGACAATGATGTTGTGTTCTCATGATGACATACAAGAGTTAACATGTGGATTATTTTCTATGAGAGGGTGATATTTTGATTATACTAATGCATCAATTGCATGTTGTCAGTTGGTGATTGTCATGTGATCCACCAATGGGCTCATAGGGCCAGTTATATATGATGATATTGTGGGATCCCATACCTACGAGGGAGAATCTTTATAAAGTAATACCATATGGGCTGGGGACAAATCAATCAATTAATCTATGCCGATGGATCTTTTTTTTCCTTGTATGACTCTTGATGAACGTGGGACCATATTGAGAATGTCAGAGTGCCTGATACTGGAGTTGTGATGCCGAAGTCCCAAAGAATGGCTCAAGTTTTTCTTTCCAGCGGTGTTGTGGTATTGAACTTCAATGCCTGGGGTTGTACCTGGTAGTTGTGGAGGGAGTTTAGGTCCATCCTTTCGAGATGCCTAGTGTATGTGAGTACCAATATAGATGCCTTGTTCAAAAGATGAGGTATGGTGCCTAGATCCCTGATAGATTGAGATGTCTTGGTATGGTGTGATAGAGCCCGAATGGATAAGATAGGGTTTGGTGTCTAGAGCCCTGATAGATCGAGAGGATTTAAGCCTCGTTTTGAAAGTCGAGAAGAAAAGTTGGAGAGTACTTACACTTCCCCAGTGTTGTGATGTGGAATTTTGATGCCTACTGCGGTCACTTGGGTGGTTTTATACTAGTCCAGTAGAGGGTATTGTGGAAGATACAAGAGCTAAAAAATTGTGTTGTGGAGGATATGGTGAGATAATTAAAAACCTATAAGTAACATAATCAAATTTAACTTTGAGATGAAGTTCCTTGAAGGGGGGAAGTATGTCATGCTCAATATTAATATTAATAATAACAAAATAATAATAGTAATACTAGTAATATGGATTAATAATAATAAATAGAACAAGAATATAAAGTAAATAAATATAAATAAATGAGAAAAAATTACTTTATTATTAATAAAAAGGTATAAATAAGAGAAGATAAGTCAAGTTAAGATAAGAAAATGAAAGTTTGTAAGATGACAAATGGAACCTATACATGAGGTTTCTTTTGCATGGATGGACTAAGGAATTCTATTTAATAGAAGAGGAAAAGAGTAGAAGGTATTTCTAGGTTTTGGACTTGAGGAATGCTCAAGAAGTGAGAATTTGACATTGGCATAGATAGTTGATCGAGGCCTCAAGGGATCTCAATTGCATATAATAAGGGGTTGGTTGGGTGGAGAATCATCCACCACACTATTGTTGTGGTCAATGGAATCAAGTTTGAATCAAAATAGTTCGACAAGCATCAAGTTTCAAATAAGTTGTGGTCTTTATTTTTAGGAATACTCCTTGTCGTTCTTATATCTCGTGCATTATATGATCGTATGAAATCAATCGTTATCAATTTTATTGTTATGCGTTATTATTTTTATATCCATGGAATTGTCTTTATGATTTAGATTATTAATGGCTATTTGGGCCATTACACAAATCAACAACTATAATAGTGAAAGTTGTGGTAATATGAGGTGTTGCAGTTATCCATGCACACAAATCTTTTATTTCACCATAGGTTGGGACTTTTCTTGAATCTATGGCATATATGCTCTCACCTGTTTCATAGTATTTTGTGCATTCCATTCCAAGTACGTCCATCCCTGACAGTGGCTTGATGTTGTTAGTGTATCCACTATCCACCAGAGAATTGTGTAATGTGAAATTGTGATTTTCTATGGATATGTCAAAAGGTGGGACTTTTCCCCTTGCTCTTATTTATGAAACATTCGATTGTTTCCTGGTAGTCATCACAACTACTTCTATTATTGAATTTGTATCATCCAATATCTTCAAAATATTTTCTCTTTGTTGAGGTATCTTAACTACCTCCATGAATGGTAAAGTAATTTTGAGCTTCTATCTCATCAACCATATTATAATTCATTTTCAGTGGAGTCTTTGTTTGATTAACAACTAGTTGTTGTTTTAATTTTTCTGGAGCATTAGATTCTATCTTTTCCTTTTCACATTATTCCCTGGTATTGAATTTATTTACTTGCATTCTAGTTTGGATAACATTATCTTATGAAAACTATGTATCTTCTTTTTCATCAAAGATATAAAAATATGATGATACTTCATCCATTTGCACTGATTCCAAGACTTGATCTTGGTTAACATCAATTTCTTGATCAAAGTTTTCAAAATGTTCTTCTTCTACAATTTCTTCTAACACAACAACATTTGGATTTGGAACTATGGGTGCTCTTGGTCTATTTTCTTCAACTCCATCATTTGTTATTCTTTGATCTTGTAATGGAGATCTCATATTAGGATTTGGTGGAACAAGATTCTCACCTCTCC
>ML813558.1:102186-114787 GCA_009831015.1 Picea engelmannii | reverse complement strand
AAAATCTAGTTTATTTAACATTTCTCTTAAACTTTTAATTATTTTCAACCAATAGGCATCGATTTGTTTCATCCAAATATTAGAGGGAAGGTTATGTTCTCTTATGTGGGTGTCACTTAAACTTGAAACTTTAGATGAAAATGCTCTCACAACATCCTTGTAAAAACCTTCATCATTTTCCACATATTTTTGGAGATATTCTTTGAAATGCATAATCCTTGTTGGAAAGCTAGTCGAGGTCTGTGCAAGCTCCCATATTTCTTGGATTAATTCTATTATTTTTTCAATTCCATTTCCAACATACTTTCTTACTGCTAACAACAAATTAGATGAATCTTTCAACTTACTGTTTCTTTTTGGTACATCATCTAGGGTAAGTGTTAGTTGAATTGTGGTCAATGGATAAGAAAACAATGGTTTTTGAATCAAAGTTGTCTCTAATTCCTTTATTTTTTTCTTTTTCTATATTACATACATATTCCTTTAATGCTTCCCTGGTTTCCTCATGAAACTATAGAAACTTTGAAGGTGAAACCCCATGGAAATCAATTTTTGATTTCCATTTTTTAGACACTTTCTTGTTTTTCGTGTTTACCTTCTCTATTGACAACTTTTTGGAATTTCAATTGTAGGTCGTGTGGTGAAGTGTTATAGACTCTTCTTCAAATATTTCTAGTTCTTCAGTAACCATAGCTTCAACAATTTCTTGGGTTTCTAGTAGTAATTTCTCTGACCAACTAGGTTATTCAATATTTTCATTTACACCCATTGTCCCATGACTTTCTTGAATTTTAGGTATTTCTAGTCATGTTTTCTGGGTCTCTCTTTTTCTTTTAGCATAGGTATGTACAACATGGATTTTTTCAAGATTTTTCTTCATAAGGTCATTGTCACCGCCATCATCTAAGTTTCTGGCAGGTGTTTTTCTCATTTCCAAACCACTAGTCCTTGCGTTTTTTTTGTCGAGGTACTTCTTTATGAAACAATATGAGAATTAGGGTTTTTGTTTGTTACTTCTCTGCCTTGTTTTCAATAACACTCATTACTGCTAGATAATTCTTCTATATCATTCAGAGCTTCATTGACTAAGGCCTCTGGGAGATTTAATTTTTCTCCTCCTCCTTCTTTATATTGTTCAGAATTAGTGAGATAAGAGGAATATCCCACCAGGGACATATGTGTAGTAAATGAATGATTAGGGTTGAAACCCTCAATGCATTTAGATTCATTCAGACCAAGTTGGTCAAATTGACTTGCAATTTCATCCAAATGAGAGATATGCTTTACAATAACTTCTTTGACTTTCTAGGGTAATGCGATGAACTACTTTTCTTTTTTCAATAAAGAAATGAGCCCAATACTTGTATTGTCCTCATACTTCTATAACAAAGTGTCTGTCTGATAAGTAGAAAGAGAGAAAAATGGGTTTCTCTTGAAAAATGAACAACCTTATGATATTGAAATCCTTTGTGGTTTCAAAAATTCCTTTCTCTAAGAGAAAGGTGGTGGCCTCAAGTCACAATATTGATGTGTTAGGGTTGAAGGTTATTTTTTATATTCAAAGATAGAATTGTTATTGGTCGATTAGAAATAATATTGAGCCTTATGTCTCCATAAGGATATATACCAAGAAAATATTGGCTCCACCTTGAAGTTGACACTTCTTTCCCTTAGCAAGTCTTCAAAATGGAAATAAACTATGGTGAACATCAAATAAGATGTCATGTATAATTTATGGGTCCTTTTGAGACCACCCAATTGAAATGAAATTTCATTGGAAATAAGTTTCCCACAGTCAATCATGGTATATTCATGTAAAACAAAGTGGAGGATATAAATAATATTTTTCGACATAGAGGCCATGTATTCTAAACCAATTATATGGGAAAACAATAAGGCAAATTCCTTGTAGGGATACTTTGAGGAAATTACCTCAATATTAATGATGCTAGTATTAGTTCTTAGGTTGATCAAATATTTTTCGAGGAGATCTTCTCCTCCTTTGTGTTCCTTGAGGAATTCATTGGATTCTTCACCCTTGAACTGTATGGTGAGATTTGGGAGTTGTAGCATTCTTTTGAAAAATGAAGGAACCTAAGAGATAAAGTACTACCCTTGAACCTGAATTATTCTCCTTTTTGAATCAAATTTATCCATACACCAAAGAACTAGTTCTTTGAAATTTATCACCTCTGGAACACAACCAACCAAAGCTATGCCTGAGGTTCAGAGGTTGTTTGTTTTTTTCTCGATGGGAGGGAGGGCCTTGTACCACTTGTAAGCCTGCAATCACTAGAACTCGTAGTCTTCACATACAAGAGCATTTAGTGTATCTCCACAATACAACTCTTTTCTCCTACTTGCCATTATTTACACTAATTTCTATTCTTACTAATAGGTGCCACTACTGTCGATATAACATTTCCGGCATGGCATATTAGTCTAAGTTATTTAATTTCCCACATATTTGCTTGATTATTAACAACCATAACTGTTATTTCAAATTTGTTGGCTTGCACGGTGAGATTTAGAATTTATTACAAAAATTTACGAAATCTTTGCCACTTTAATAACAACATTATGTTCACAAAGCGACGAATGACGTGGTGGGGAGAAATAAATGCGACCGGGAAATGGTGATGTGATTTTGTGGAAGATGGAAAATGGTTAAGTATGTGAGTGCAAAAAGTGGAATGGAGAGTGCATTATGGTGAATACGAGATAGAAAGATGTGGGACACAAAACATGGGAAATGAAAAAGGTGAAATGGCATGACTCTTGCATCCATAATGAGAAAGTAGACTAAGTATGGGAAAAAGTCATTATGCGTGTCCTGAAAGTGAAAGGGTCATTCTGTAGAACACGAGACTACGGGTTGAGGGACAAAAGCACGAGAGAAAAAAGTAAGTGGAAGGGATAGGTGTCCTGCATCTGCATTCAAAGAAATGGCTAAGTATGAAAAAGGTAAAGGGTGCAGTTTGGAGGATGCGAAGACAAATGGGAAATTCTAAGTGCTACAGATTGTGGGACACATGACATAGAGGATTTGTGGGACATAAAAATGTTGGTCTCCTGCAACGGGAATTCCACATCGCTTGAAAAATGACTAAGTGTTGGGATTGCAAAAGAAGAAAAATGACTAAGTATAAATACACATGATTACAAGTTTACAGATCTGGGAATTCGATAATAGATTGAACTTCAACCCACATTTGAAAGGGGAAAATGACTAAGTAAAGAAAATTTGGGAAGCAAAGAAAAACAAGGGAAAAATAGTAAGGATGGGCATGTATGTACTAACGTTGCTCAATGAATGTGGATCAACAATATTCTTGGTGGTTTCTGGATGAAAAATCCATTATCAATTTATGTTTTTTTCAAGATTATCCAATGATGTTTTGAGAAAAAAAGAACTTCATATGAGACCAAGCTAGGTGCTTCACATGTGATATGACTTTCATAATCAGGTAAGAATCAAACCACCTAAGTTAGGTACTTCCTTTGGGCTATTTTGGATATGATTTTGTGCATGTTTTTCCCATGTGTAAACCTTGCATGGATTGAGGTATCCTTAGTAAGGTTTTATTTAGAAAATTGAGACACAAATAGATGAATCCTCAAGTATAAAAACTTGACCAAGAAAAGTAATAATTCATTGGTCTTTGGAGTCTTCCATCCCTCTACTCTTCTTCCCATTATTCTCTTATTATTCTACCTTCGTGTTAGAGTCTTTGAGATACATTCAATCTCTCAAGTTAGTTGTATCTCCCATATTGAGTTTATAGAGTTTGTCCGAGTGATGTGAGAAGACAAGAGTTCCAAGGCTTGGCCTTTTGATCTCCTTAGATCCTCTTGAAATCATGACACAAAAATAAAATTTTCATCTTTTCATACTTGATCCATAGTTGATTAATGAATAAAGAAACAACCTCTTTTGAAAACTAATTTGAGTATCTTGGTTATGATGGTTCTATCTATGGTAGTTGAATTTTCTTTAATTTTCTAACTCAAATGTTTTTTATAGTTGCTAGTATTTTCTCTCTTGTACACTCCATGCCCATTAAATTATGGTACCATTCACTAAAATTAGTAGCTATGCAACTTTTTCATTGTTTTGTAAGAATTATCCACTATTTTAGAGCATAAAATTCACACATGTGCAAGTTTTTCTCACATATTTGATATTTTATTTACTATTTTGGGATGAAAGTTGTGAATTTGGGAGGTACATAATGGATATTCTATGTTATTTCTTTCTATGTGAGGTGTTCCATCAAATAATTGCAATATTTGATCATGGATTTGCAAGTTTTAATCACAGATCTCAAGTATTTCTACTCAAATTTGTAAGTTTTTACATTGATTTGGAACATTTAGGCATGCAGATATTAAGTGATTCCTCATTGATTTTAATTTTAGTGCATCGAATTAAGGACTTCATTGCAAATCAATGCTATTTTGTTGTATATTTGAAGTCCTCTTTTTCAAAATTTTAGAGTTTTTTTGTCAAATTTCTAGGTACTTCCCCAATGGAACCAACATGAATTGCTTCCAATATCTCCTCCCCATAGGTATACTATGATTCCATTGATTACACTTGTTTTCTAATTTGTTTGAGGATTAAGTTGCATGGATATGGTATTTAAATGGATTTGACAAATTTCAATAAAATAAAATTTCCCATTTCTCAAATAAAAATTTCCCCCAAAAATGAGCATTGAATCATTGTAATCATAACCAACCAATGAGGCTTATGAAAACTATTTAATAAATCTTAATAATGAATCCACAATGTGCAAATAATAAGAGAATTTACAGAAATGTACAACCACTTACCATTGACATCTAAACAAATGTATTTATTCTACTCAGTTTGGAGATTCATTGTAATCAATGTGATTTCACTCCTTAACACACCAACATAATAGTAAGTGAAGACTCCTAAATTCTTCATATAATTTCCTCAGTACAATGAACCTTTTTCATTCAAAAGTGTTGTCAAACATATGGTAGAAATTTCTTGTACATCTCCTATGAGGTACCAATCTCCTACCAATATAAATTAACCAGAAAATATACTAATAATGCAATTGAATGGAGGTAATTGGAGATATTTTTACCTCAATCTACAAATGACACTTATTCCCAATTTGCATCTATTCCTAATTGGTAGGAGGTTTCCTTAATTCTCACAATGCTTCATCTATTAGCTTCAATTCCCTTGCCATTGTCAATTCACATGGTGCCAACTAGTTTCCTCCTACCCATACTTAAGGAAAACTTTTTTCCTTGAGACCTCCAAGTTGTGTGGGCTCACTACTAGTTTTGTTTCTATTTTAGTCACGAAGGCATTAGTTGAAACGACCAACATGCTGGGAAAAATATCTAAAATGGTCAATATGCCATATGAAATGGTTGATACATTGTCTCAAAATTTTGAAATGCCATTGAAACATTTCACTTGTGTTTTGGATGCATTTTGTATAAGGAAATGTTTATGAGATGTCAAGAAGTGTTTCCAACTCCTGAGGGTGGAGTCTCCAGTAACATATTTCATGTTGAAAAGTTGTTTGAGGCATTTACCCTTGTATCTAACCTACTGCATAATTTCTTTCAAAATGTGCTAAGAAATATATTGTCCATGTCCAAAACAATAGACATTTGTAGCCTAGCATAAATACTTCCATCTTAGAGAACCTATTGAGCACCACAAAAACTTTCTCATTTTTATTGATTCTCAATAAGCCAATGAGAAAGTCTATTAAAACAAATCATTTTGATAAGTGGTCTCTATTAAATATGTCTAATTTTTCTCTAAATTTATTTTCTTATTGTGATAAATACACAATTTATCTTGTATTAAAGTACTATTTTGCACTTATGATTGTTTAGAGTTTTCTCTTACAAAATCCTATATTTTCAAGGTATGCTTCTTAAAACTTTTGATTGACTATTGACTCCATCAGTGAACAAGCATGCGAAAAGATAAAAAACAATCAATGAACAAGTATCAAGTCATCTTTTGTTATGTGATTGTATTGACCTAGGTTTTATTTTATGATCATTTACATTTATGCCCCAACTTTAACAAGTCAAGTTGTCTCATTAACCCCCGTTTATCTTTTGTGCTACCCTAACTTTCATTTTTTAATTCCTCATCCCCACCTTGTCCCAGTAGAGTTAGGGTTATCAAATAGTGAAGTTATAATGATGGTTTTAAAGGTTCCCTAAGACTCTTTGGTCATTTATTAGTATAAGCTATCCTCCTTCATATTTGTTACCTCTGTCTGAAAATTGTGCTAAGTTTATGTGAATTGTAACATATTTTATTTTGAAATTCTTTTGTCCTAGATAAAATGTTTGAGTTGGTCCATTATGAAACGATCATGGGCAATTGTCTTGTAATTTTATTTCTTAAGAAATTCACTCTATGGTTAAAGAAATTTTTATTGATTTCAATAACCAAATTTATGCTATAATATTTTCATTACATGTATTATACTTGTAAAATCATATTAAGTTTATACATCATTCATGAAATGTATGCCATTTCCTGTTGTGAAGTTTATTTTATGTTCTTTGGTTTCAAATTGATAACATCTCTCTAATTGATATACTTAACCATTACTAGGCTTGTTCTACCACTCTTTCTAAGATATCCTAACTTATCATAAAAGTTATTCCCCTGCCATAGTTATGATTAAACAAGTGTTCCATATTTATATGATTTGAGAATTTGAATCAATTGAAAGTGTTTCATATTTATATGATCTGAAAATTTGAATCAATTGAAAAAACAACACTAGAATAATAAAAAAATTAAAAAAATTTAATGTTATCTTTAACTCCACCTTGCAAGCCAAATTTATATTTTAATTAATAAACCAAAATAAACATGAGTTTAAGTTTATATTTACATTTAACATTATCATCATATGATTTTTTCTTTTAAATTATTCACTATTAAATAAAACACTTTTATTCCATCTTATCAACATTGACAAAGAAATATCTACTTTGCACTATTCTTTTTGTTTTCAAAATTACATTTCTATATATATTAATTTTTTTAATTATTTTTTTAAATTATACAAAATACAATATAAAACATCTTTGAAATCAATAAAATTAAAACTATTAATATAAATTAAAAAAAAAAAAATTATATATTTAATTTTTATATATAAACTCTTATCATTAGGTAACTATAAATGCGACTTCGAAGACTCATCGTTGAGACAGTGAGAAGGCTAGGTAACCAATTCACTTAATACGTTATGACCAATTTTAACCAAACCAATCAACGAGATCACACCTTATGACCAGACGTTCTCAATTCCAGCGAGCTTTAAATACCTGTCAAACATCTTACCAAATATTGAATTCACATGTTCCCTACCTAAAACCATGCAAATATACATGGGTGTCTGGACTCTTCAATTGGGCGGAGGCCCGATCAATTGACTGCTTAAACATTGACCACCGACTGGCCAGTGGCGACCACATGGATTACCAATATTGACTACCCTCACCAGCTCCATTGGGTAGCGACCCTTTAATCGACCAGCAAACCCCTTCGATTGCACTTCCCAATTGCATCAGACCTCTGGATTAGGTGTAGACCCATCCATCAACCTCGTGGACCTCGCTCGGGCTAATAGTTACTGAACTTTTTCATCAGATAACACAAAACAGATATTAATTTTATTTCGAGGAAAGTTTGATTTTACTTAGGAAATAGAATCTGCAGTAAGCTAGCTAGCTTTGATGAAATTGACAGATGGTTTTTGGTTTTTAAAGATTAGAAGTATTTTTTTGTTTTGATTAGTGTAAGAAAGAGAATTAATATTTAATTTTTATGGGTTTTATAGTGAAACTAGGTCTTCGACAATTCCCAAAACATCATGGCATGAAAGAATCTGTCACCTTTGCAACATTTAAAGGATTGAATTTGAAAAACACTTTCTCTTAAAATACCCTGCTTATACTTAAATTAGATCTTAATTTCAAAATATGTCACAACTTTTCTAACTTTGTATGCTATCAAAACAAAAGGGATCTTGAAACACTTCTCCTAGAAATAATGGACTTAATATGAAAAGTTTAAGAGACACTGCAAGCAATACCATATTTGATTTGACAAAATTGTCAGTCACATGTATAATTGTTAAATTCGATATAAACATTACACTGAATCCCATTGTCAGCTAATTTACAGCCACTCAGCAGGTGATGTGGCAGGCTAACATGACAGAGGTGACATGGTTGTCCATGCAATGTGGTGATGTGGGTCAATGAAAGGCTGTCACATGGTAGTGGGTAAATGTCAAAAAATATCTAACAACCCAAATTTAAAAGGGGTAAAGGGATAAGGTTGACAGAGTCAAATATGGCCATTTTCATGTACAGGGCTTGCAACTATACATGGACATGGTCTATTCCACCCTGTCAACCTCCTTTCTAAGTTCGTGGATTCATTGCCAATGTTAATACAAAATTCCCAAATCCAAATTTAAAAGGGGTAAAGGGATAAGGTTGACAGAGTCAAATATGGCCATTTCCATGTACCGGGCTTGCAACTGTACATTTCTAAGTTCGTGGATTCATTGCCAATGTTAATACAAAATTCCCAAATCCATTTAGAGACGAATATCAAAAAAGACTCTTCAGATATCAAAAAAGATTCAATTATTGTGAAGGAAACAACAGAAAAGAAAATCGTGATCAGCCAAGGCATGAGTTTGGAATACCACACAAAGAAAATCACCTACTTCCAAATATCAAAATTTATTTTATGGTCATTGTTTTAATACATTAAGCTACAGCATATAAACGAGTATTAGAACAAGTTCAATAACGATGATGATTCAATAAAGATGATAATTCGATGGATTCTAATCCCAAATCTGATACGAAACCTATGCTATGACAATATCAACCACTTGAAAATTGATTACACATTTATTGATTCGAATTGAACAACCCAAATTAGAACTTCTGTAGGACGAAAAGGAAGATTCCGCGTCGGCCTTCTTCTTTAAAGATAAATTTTGAGCGACATGTTGCACCGATTTCAAAGCTATGACAGTTCAAAAGAAATAGCTTGGGCATAAAGCTACATTCTTGGCTCTGGGTGTGTATTCAACTTACAAACCAGGTCAAAGTTTCTTCTCTGTATTACAATCCTTTATCATTGGCGGTCACAAGTCGGATGATCTTGTTCCAAAGTCATGAAACTCGGCTCCATTAATTCCAAATTCCTCTTGCTGTGGCGATAAAAAATCATTCTGAATGACTGGATGTTCATTGAACTGCCAAATATCATCCTCCCACAGAGACCCGTAGAAGACCCCTCCCGTCTGAACATAGCCATGCACAGCATCCGAATACATAATATCGGGCACTGAATCTCCATCAACGTGGTTCTGCATGAAGATTCCAAGTTCATGCGGAATAATATCGTCTACGAAGAAATCAAACTCCGCGCAAACATCGTCGTAATACGTCAAATTTCCCTCTGAATGCATCTCTCCTGTGTCAGAAACCGAGGTCGTCTCCGACTTACCTTCTGTTATTTCGCCTTGTTTAATTGAAACCATCTCAGTACTGCCTTTCCCATCAACATCAACAGTCTCAACTTCATCTTCTTGCCCCTTCAATTCGAGTTCATCTTCCAGAGATTTCGTAACCTCGCTCAGCCTTTCGTCCTCGAGCTGATTCACAGAATGGATTTCTTCTGGATTATCGATCTTCTCCAGCACGGCCATGAGATCACAATCATGCACCAATCTTCCTGTATTGGTTCTCTTCCCATCTGGCAAAGCCAATCCACCATTTAAATACTCGTCTTTCCCTCGTTTATTCTGAGAGATTTGTGATGAGGCAGCCATCTCCTCGAAATGCTACAGAAAAGATTGCTGCTCTAACACAACACACACAACAGAGAGCTTGCGTTCAATAGTTAATGCAAAGAGTTGGGTCCTAGATTTTCCAACTCCACACCACCACGCCATCATCCACAACGCTTTGTCTCCACAATATATAGAGATAGCTGGGAGTGTAAGAATTCTAACCGATCCCGCTTGAAGCTGGAATCTTCTCAACAAAATCGAATCCAATGCTTATTTATTTTTAATCATTTTATACACTTCGTCGAAATGGCCTTAGTGGACTATGTAAAACTACCCTCCAGTCAAAGTCAAATTGCCTTCGGACGCAAGTTACTTCATTCAAACTGACACGTTGGTCATTCACATCTGACAGATTTCGATATGCTACCACTGCTGGTGTAACGATAAAACAAATCTTTTCATGGTTATGACTTTACATTCATGTATTTTCAAATTAATTATATGTAACATCATCTTTTAGTTTATATAGCCATTTCATAGGGGGTAAAAAGAGGAAAATGTAAAGTTATTTAAAATTTAATATTTTAAGATATATTTTTGAAAAATAGAAGGAATTAAGATTTCATTTTTAAGAAAAAAATAATTCAATAATCCAAAATACAAAGACAAGTAGGAGTAAGTTATTTTAAATGGTTTGTTTTTTTAAAGAAGGGTTGTATGACAGCGTAGTTCAGGTTGGAATCGGAATAAATGCATTGCTATAGCGGGATGGAGTACAGACATGTGAGAAGCAAGTTGAAGTACATGTGGTATCCATGCATAGGATGACTTGGTGGCAGCGTGCCACTGGTAGTCATAAGATATTTGGCTTGATGACCCCTCAGGTTAATATGCGAACGAGGAAGTTTTTTCCTTCAGTGTATATAGTTTAAACATGGTACTTAGAAAACTTTTGTCTAAATGATTTGCAATAAAGGTTCATGGGAAAAAGGACCAAGAAGCATAGACAATAAACATTCAAATACAATAGAATATTAAACAAAGGTTGGATATGTTCCATATTTCTTAAGCATACACACGAAACATTCAAATGCAATAGAATATTAATAATGTGTTGCAACAAAGGTTCCTGTTTTCTTTGAAATCTATAAAAAATATGGAATATTTCTGAAGCATACACATTAAAAAATTTAAATACAATATAATACTAATAATGTCTTGCAACAAAGGTTCTTGGACACAAAAAATTTAGAATTCCCGAATTAGTTTTCTTTGAAATTTATCAAAAAGTTATTTCTGGAATCTGTTCCATATTTCTGTTTCTGTTTCAAACATTTAAACACAATAAAATATTAATAATGTCTTGCAACAAAGGTTCTTTTTTCTTTGAAATTTTATCAAAGTTCCATATTTCTGAAGCATACACATTAAACATTCAAATACAATAGAATACATTCAAATACAATAGAATACTAATAATGTCTTGCAACAAAGGTTCTTGGACACAAAAAATGTAGCATTCCCGAATTAGTTTTCTTTGAAATTTATCAAAAGTTAATAATGTTTGTTACATATTTCTGGAATCTGTTCCATATTTCTCGAAATTTAAATGTGTTTGTCATATAGACTGGGATTGGGGCTCCTAGGGACCATAAAAAGAAATAAGTACAAGAATTAGGAATGTAGAAAGAAGAAGTGCGTGATGGTAGAGAGAAAGACCTGAAAAGAAGAAATTGGAAGTTATGAGTGTTTGGTTAAAGAGTTTTCTATTTAAAGAGGTATAATAACTGGATTGATAAAGAAAACAAGATGACATCAATATAGACTTACTATGAAGCCGATGTGTTTTTGTTGCTGTCGTTGACAGTCGTCGAAATCGTGTCAATCGGTTGTTGCCCTTCCTCAATGAGGTTGTCTATTTTCCGTTGGAACCATTCTTCAATGTAGCTTCTCATGGGGGCCACGTTGATTTCATCCTGGATTTCTATGTCGAAAAGATCATTTTTTAATTTCCTTAGATCCATTGAAATATTATGCAGACTCTATTCAATTTCTTCATTGTGTGACGAATAGTCTAGTACCCATCTCTCGAGCTCATCTACACGATATTCAAAGATGCCGTAAAACTTTTTGAAAGACAACCCCTTTAAAATATCAAGTTATTCATCAAAGGCTTCTTTGATCATTGACAAGGATTTGAGAATTAAGTTTGGGTCTTGAACCTTGTTGGTACTTCCGGCTAAGTCTATTTGGATCAGGTTTCTGAATAATTCTTCATTTTTTTGATATGGATTGTTTACATGATTCGACAATGAGCTCCAGGTTCTTAACTTTCTTTTGCCAACATGATTTTAATTCAGAGCATGTCGGAAGAACCACAGTGACGGTGCTTTTGAGAGCTTGTCGACGTTTCGGATCCACAACAGGATCCATCTTCAGGACAAAAAAAGCCTGAGGAAAAATAAGAGAGGAGCCTTTAATAAATAGTGAAAAGTGAACCCTAGGTTTGGGGAGGTTTTTCAAATTAGGTATTTAATTAATGAATTAAAATGATAACCCGACGGTGTTAGTTAAATTTTAAGCTAAGAATAGGCTAAATTTTAGGGCTGACCCTATTATTAAAATTAATTTTAATATTAATTTTGTGTTAATAAAGGTTAAATTAAGGTTAATATTGTTATATTAGTGGTCGGCTTAAGTGAAACCCTAGGTTTGAGGATGTTAATATGGTTAATATTAAATTAACTAAG
>ML813558.1:69695-87136 GCA_009831015.1 Picea engelmannii | reverse complement strand
GTTTTGCAATGTCTCTATGTCGCAATCGCCAGAAGCAGGATTGTTGTCATCACTGTCCCTGTCTTCGGTCAGGCCTCTATGGATAAAAAAGATGTTAAAGCCAACTGCTAGTAAATGTTCTTGAAAAATCCCATTAGGTTCGAACCCTTTTAGCCTTTCAGCATATGTTAGGTTCAAGTTCTTGAAATGGCCTGCGAATTTGTCAATCTTGTTGATGTTTCTGCACACGAAGTCCCCAAATTTCCAGGGCAGAGGAATGAACTGTTTTTTTTCTTCTCATGGGAAAAATGCAACCAGTGGTTGTATTGCCTTGCTATTTCTGCAACAAACATCTTGTCCTTGATGTGGCATGGAAGGAAAGAAGGATTTTCTTTGGAGCCAAATATCATTAGTACACTGTGATTTTCCTTTTGTTCAAGTGTGCCCTTCCTGTTCAAAAACTTGGTTTTCTGGCCAGACATCCGGGGAGCATCCTTCCCTAACAATAAATCTTTGAAAACTAAGACAAAGTCATTAAAAACTTCATAAAAACAATGGGAGGCCTTATGCCTCCACAGGGCCTGGTACCAGAATGTTACTGGGTCAAATCCACATTTTATTTTCTTGGAAAGAGATAGTTTTGGAAACAGACAACAATGCACTATTGCGAAAATCAAGTAGGATGACATATAAAATTTATTCGATTCTTTGAATCTTGACAATTGGGAATAGATTTCAATGGAAATTAGCTTCCCCCAATTGGAAATGAATTGTTCCTTGATTGTGAAGTACAAAATATAAATAATTATACGGGAAATGCTTGTCGTGGATGCCTGTCCCATTATTCTTGTAAACAACCAAGCAATTTCCCGTAATGGATATCTAAAGGAAATTACCTGCAACTTTTTGATATCTTTAGGAATTGTTTTCGAGTCTTCGAGGAACTTGACTAAGATGTCCAACCTGTTATCATGTTTTTTTAGGAACTGCTTGCAGTCTTGTCCTCTGAAGGTCAATGTTGGCTCCGAAAATTTTAACATCTTGTGGATGACGTGAGGTAACAAAGAAACAGGAGAATGGTCACGCAGTGGAATAATTCTTTGGCTTGGAATATATTTTTCAGCACACCAAGAGACCACCTCCTTATAGTAAAAAACCTCAGGGACGTAGCCTGCACGAGCGATTCCAGAGGTCCAAATCACTTCGTTCTGGGCGGAACATGATGAATAGTAAAAGTATGCCCTATACCACTGGAAGTTCTGGTCCTAATGTCCTAATATATTTATTGTATCTCCAAAAAACTATTGTCAACCTGCTGCCATAAGTTTACAAGAACGTTTGTTTGTTCTAGATGATGATTGAAGTGAAAAGTTGGAAGGGATAATATAATGTTTCACAAATCTTGGTCCAATGCGTGTGAATGGGAGATCTTCTCGAGACTTTCGCTCATTAATGACAATTTCGACAGTGTTACATGATGTGTTGTTAACATTAAAGACTAGTAATTGCACACATAGAAGCGCGAACATGGTGGATATGGCAATGAGCAATTAAGCATTGTAGATTTCTTGAATAGGCCAATGCGATGACCCGTGTTTGAGATGAACAATTGGAAGGGACAATATAACTCTCCACAGATCTTAGTTTAATGTGTATTAATGGGAGATCTCCTCGAGTGTTTTGCTCATTAATGACAATGTTGACGGTTCCTGCATGGTGAGTTGTTAGCATGAAAGGTTTCTAATTGCATATTAAGAAAGAAGTGTGGAGGTCGAGGGGATGGGAAAGAGAAGTTAAGGAGTGTTTAACTATGGAAAGGGTTGGGCTAGATTCAAAATAGGGTTACAAGGTACAACTGTTTGAGGTGAGGGCGCGAGGGTCAAATTGTATGTCTCAGAACTTTTTGAGTGCAATACACATAACACCGAAGAGGGTATGATAGAACAATATAGAGGGAAATTTGTATATCGCGGAATTCCGGGTAATGTTTTCAAGACACAGAACAATGGAGGTGCAAACGTGAGCCTGCCTATTCAAGAACCCGTGATAAAAAAAAGTGGCTTAAGTATGGAATAGAGAAACGGCTCGGCGGATTCATTTTCGCTAATATATTGAAACTTGTTATATATATCCCATTATGTCGCAAGATCTTTTTTGCATGTCTCTGGGCAGAAAAGAGAAAATAATAGAAGATAAATTAATTTAAATTCGATGAGTCGAGATTTAATTAAATTTCACTGTCTCGTCTACGCTTTTTCTTTTTACTGGTGATCAGTACGGATGTTTCATAATGAACTATTGGCAGTAAACCTTGGTTGGGCACAGTAATCAGTGCCTAAGAATTTGAGATTTCGTGAACCCTCCAACTTGAGGAACTGTGAAAGAGATTCCATGAAATGGGCAAGTATGGAAATTCGTCATATGGGCCTCAGAATCAGGGCGACAATGGTTCCCCAGGAGACGTGACTTCCCGAAGGTCAAATTGTGTGTCTTGGGACTTGAATGAAAAATGTGTACCACGGAAGAGAGGATGGTCATTAATGACATGTTTAAGGTTCATGAACAACAAAGTTCTAGCATTAAAGCTTACCAATTGAATTTCCAAAGAGAACTAGGAAGGTGGCAGGGACATGGAACAATAAGTAAGGAATGGATAATTATCGAAAGTGGTTGGTGACGGTTTGAAATAGGGCTATAAGATACATCCAACAAAGGTGAGGTCTCGAGGGTAAAATTGTATCTCTCGGGCATGATGATGCTTTCTTGTGGACAAATTGTATATCACGGAACTCAAGGTACTACTTTCTAGTCATGGAACATTGGAAACACAATTCCGAGCCTGCTAGTCCGAGAACCCGCAATCGAAGAAATGTCTAAGTATGAAACAAGGATACACAATAAATGTACAATGTCATGGAAATACATCCAACTTAGGGCTAAGTATTGAAAGGAACGACGAACGACTGGGCTCGTGACAGGGCATTCCAACGGACAAATTGTATATCACGGAACTCCAGGCATTGTTTGCAAGTTGCGGAAGATTCCAAACACAATTTTGAGGCCGTCAATTCGGGAACCCGCAATCGAAAAAGTGTCCAAGTATGGAATAGGGAAACGCTGCCCCAGACTTATTTTCGCTAATATATTGAAATTTTACCTCGCAAGATCTTCTTTGCATGTTTCTTGACAAGTTCTGTAGGGATGGTTAGTCCTCGAGACTTCAACTTATTAATGATTATCCTTACGGTTGTTGCATGATGGCGTTTTAGTATTAAACCTTTGGTGTTGCATATTTGGAAAGAAGTATGAGGATGGTCAAAACAGGAAACAGTGACTAAGAATTGGAGATTTTGTGAGCCCGTCAACACGAGGATCCAAAATAGGGTGACAAGGTCTCCTGATAAGACGTGAGGCCCCGACGGTCAAATTGTATTGCTTAGAAAATTTGAATGCATAATCTATAACATGAAAGAGGGGACGATGTCATAATTTACTAGTCAATTTGTATATTGTGGGGGGTCGGATGCCAACTGTTTCCTACCAGTGTGTTCAGTTGTCACTAGTAAGAGCATAACTAATGTATATTAGGAAGGACAGGAAGTTAGTTTGGATGGAAGGTAGCGACAGATACTTTAAAACATTTGTAAACTGTGGTAGAGTGAAGCTTGCAAGTTCGAGGAGTTCATGGTGGAATTGTAGATCACGAAAGTTTTGAGTGCAAGATGTATATCACAAAACAAGAAGCAGAAGAGTTCGAAAGCGCCAACCCGACAGCCGCGGCCATAAAATTGGCCAAGTATGGAAAGGAACAACGGTCGGTCATATTCATCATGTGAGTATATAGACGAAGATGAAGATATGTTAGCCCGCCAACGTTGGAACCTACAATCATATAAAGGCGACTAAGTATATAAGAAGAAAGCGATAATATATGGGAAGAAGAAAAGGAAAAAAGAGATAAGGAGTCCACGGTGGAATTTTAGATCACAAAAATTTTGAGTGCAAGATGTATATCACAGAACAAGAAGCGACAGAGTTCGAAAGCGCCAACCTGACAACCACATGCATAAATTGGCTAAGTATGGAAAGGAATAACGGTCGTTCAGATTCATCATGTGAGGATATAGATGGAGATGAATATATGTCAGCTCGCCAACGTTGGAACCCGCGATCATAGAAAGGAGACTAAGTATATAACTAGAAAGAGATAATACACAGGAATAAGACAAGGGAAAAATCCATAAGCAACATCTATTCTTCTTTTATTAATTCCAATCCTTTCGAACCCCTGTTGAGTTCTCATTAGTAAAATCATAAATTGCAGATCACGAAAGTTCTTTGGGTGCAAGATGTACATGACGGAACAGGGGACATAAGTTTTGGATACCGCAAACCCGGGAACCGATGATCGGATAATTGGCCAAGTATTGAAAGGGATCGCGGTCGATCGGGATCATGGTGTGAATATATAGATAAAGAGTTTCCAATTTGTGAATCCATGAGGCCATGATCATATAGATGTGACTAAATATAGAACCACAAAGGGATAATAGAGGGGGAGAAAAGAGGAAAAATTAAGAGTGTTTATACATTCCAACGGACAAATTGTATATTGTTGAACTCCAAGAAATGTTTGCAACTCGCAGAAGAATTGAAACACAATTTTGAGGCTGTCAATTCGGGAACCATCAATCGAAAAAGTGTACAAGTATGGAACAGGGAAACGCTGGCCGGGACTTGTTTTCGCTAATATATTGAAATTTGGAATAGCTTTTCCATTACCTGGCAAGATATTCTTTGCATGTTTCTTGACAAGTTCTGTAGGGATGGTTGGTTCTCGAGACTTTTGCTTATTAATGATGATATTTATAGTTTTTACATGATGTCATTTTAGTATTAAACCTTTGGTGTTGCATATTTGGAAAGAAGTATGAGGATGGGTGGTATAGGAAACAATGACTAGGTGTTGGATATTTCATGAACCCACCAACGCGAGGATCCAAAATAGGGTGACAAGGTCTCCCCAGAAGACGCAAGGCCCCGACGACCAAATTGTATAGCTCAGAAAATTTGAATGCATAATGTGTAACATGAAAGAGGGGACGATGTCAGAGTTCAGTAGTCAATTTGTATATGGCGGAGGATCGGGTGCTAATTCTTTCGTACCAGTGTGTTCAGTTGTCACTAGTAAGAGCATAGTTAATGTATATTAGGAATGACGTGAAGTTAGTGGGGATGGAATGCAACGACAGATACTTTGAGTGAAGTTAATGTATTCGAGGAGCCCGCGATGGAATTGTGGATCATAGAAGTTTTGAGTGCAAGATGTATATCACAGAACAATAAGCAATCCAATTCATAAGCGCCAACCCGATAACCGCGACCATAAAATTGTCTAAGTATGGAAAGGAACAACGGTCGGTCAGATTCGTCATGTGAGGATATAGATGGAGATGAATATATGTCAGCTTTCCAACCCTGGAACCAAATATCATAGAAAGGAGACTAAGTATATAACCAAAAAGCGATAATGGATGGGAAGAAGAAAAGGTGAGTTTGTATGCACCAACCCGACAACTGCGGCCATAAAATTAACTAAGTATGGAAAGGAACAGTGGTTGGTCAGATTCGTCATGTGAGGATATAGATGGAGATGAAGATATGTCATCCCGCTAACCCGCGAGCATAGAAAGTATATGACAGAACAGGGGACATAAGTGTTGGACACCGCAAACCCGGGACGTGGTGATCATATAATTGGCTAAGTATTGAAAGGGACCGCGGTCGGTCGGGCTCATGGTGTGAATATATAGATAAAGATTTGTCAATTTGTGAATCCATGAGGTCGTGATCATATAGATGCGATGAAATATAGAACCACAAAGGGATAATAGAGGGGGAGAAAAGAGGAAAAATTAAGAGTTTTTATGCATTCCAACAAGCAAATTGTATATTGCGGAACTCCAGGCACTGTTTGCATCTCACGCAAGATTCCAAACATAATTTTTAGGTTGTCAATATGGGAACCCGCAATCGAAAAAGTGTCCAAGTATGGAACAAGGAAACGTTGGCCGAGACTTGTTTTAGCTAATATATTGAAAATTGTAATAGTATTTTATGGGGAGCCAACTGTAAAAAAATGTAAAAACAGATCCAACTACAGATGCAACACCCCAACATTGAAAAGCTTAGGAAAAAAAGAGAAAGAAACAAATAAAAACCCATTTAAGAAGCACCAAAAGGCCCAACTACAGCTGTAGGACCCGAACATTGCAAATTTGAATCAAACAACAATAAGAAGCATCCAGCGAACAAAGAAGCAAGCACCAACCATTCGACCAAGAATGTCACAGTTCCAATCACGGTTGCAAAACCCCAAACGTGAACACTGAAACAAGACCAATAGGCAAACAAAAACAACAACAAGCAAATAAGAAATCAGTGGAGATGCAAGAAGCAAGCATGAACTAGTGAACTAGCAATGTCGCTAAAGTACAATATTGCCAACTGCAAAACAATGTAACAACAGATCCAACTGCAGATGCAACACCCCAACATTGCAAAGATTAGGCGAAAAAGAGCAAGCAAAAAAATCTCCAGGCTTCTATTCACTACTTCGGTTTGTCCATCTGTTTGTGGATGATATGCAGAACTAAAAGATATCTTTGTCCCCAAATTTTTCCACAACGTTCTCCAGAAATGACCAACAAATTTGCTATCCCTATCCGAAACTATACTCCTATGAAATCCATGGAGTCTCACAACCTCTCTGAAAAACAAATTTGCAACATGCGTTGCATCACTGGTCTTCTGGCATGGGATAAAGTGTGTCATTCTTGAAAATCTGTCCACCACCACAAATATGGAATCACTCCCTCTTTGTGTCCTTAGAAATCCTAACACAAAATCCATGCTTATTTCATCCCAAGGCCTCTCTGGAATAGGCAATGGTTGATACAATCCAGTGTTTTGTTTCTTCCCTTTGGAATACTGACAAATCTTGCAAATTTTCACAAATTTCTTCACCTCTTCTCTCATACTTGGCCAATAATATGAACTGGCTACTTGAGCAAATGTCTTGTCATGGCCAAAGTGTCCGACTAGACCTCCGTTGTGTTTTTCCTTTAGAAAATTCTCCCTCATTGAGCATCTTGGTATACACAATTGGCATCCCTTGAACAACAACCCATCCTGAATCAGATATTCAGCCCATGGGCTTCTGTCTCTGAGCATAGGATTTTCACATTCTTCATATGCTTCTCCAAAATATGGATCACTGTGGTACATTTCCTTAAGGTGATCAAACCCCAAGGTTTTGACTTGAAATTCCTGCAGAATCAAAATCCTCCTGCTCAATGCATCAACAACGTTGTTAGCATTTCCAGAAATATGTTTAATAACAAAAGTGAAATTTTGCATAAACTCTATCCACTTAACATGTTTCTATTTTAACTTCTCCTGACTGGTTATGAATTGCACAACATGATTGTCGCTATACAAAACAAACTCCTTCGGTATGAGATAATGCCTCCATTTATTCAATGCTTGGATTATGGCATAGAAATCTTTGTCGTATGTGGAGTAATTTTGTTTATCTTCATTCAACTTCTCACTGAAATATGCAACAAGTCTATTGTCCTAGCTTAAGACAGCTCCAATTGCAGCTCCACTCGCATCGCATCTTACTTGAAACGTCTTTTTGAAATCCGGTAGAACCAGAATCGGTTGTTCAATTATCTTCTCCTTCAATATGTGTAATCTTCTCTCAGCCTCTTCTATCCATTTGAAAGACTTGTGTCTTTTCTTTACCGTGTCCATCATATGAGCACTAATCCCGCTAAAATTCCTAATGAACTTCTGATAAAAACTTGCTAACCCATGGAAGCTTCTTACCTCAAAGATATTCCTTGGTGACGACCATTCTTTGATCGCTTTCACTTTTTCGGGATCCATCTTCAACTCATTTGAAGAAATAACAAAAACCAAATATACAAGCTATGTCTTCATGAAAGAGGACTTTTTTAGATTAATTAAAAGCTTCTCCTGCTACAACCTCCTCATCACCAATGCTAAATGTCTCAAGTGTTCCTCCTTACTCTTGCTAAACACTAGCATATCATCTATATACACAATCACAAACTTACCAACAAAATCCTTTAATACTTCATTCATCAGTCTCATAAAAGTACTCGGGGTGTTCGTTAAGCCAAATGGCATAATAAGCCATTCATATAACCCCTCATTCGTCTTGAATGTTGTTTTCCACTCACCACCTTCTCTCATCCTGATCTGGTGATATCCACTTTTCAAATATAATTTTGAAAAATAGTTGGCTCCACTCAAGTAATCCATCAGGTCATCCATCCTTGTTAATGGAAACCTGTATCTGATGGTGATTTTATTTATGGCCCTCGAGTCCGTACACATTCTCTATCCTCCATCCTTCTTTGGACTTAATACAGTTGGTACTGCACATGGACTCAAGCTCTCTCTGACCAATCCTTTGTCTAATAGATCTTGAACCTGTCTCTTCACCTCCTCATTCTCTTGATGCGTCAATTTGTACATTGCTTTGTTCGTCAGGCTTGCTTCTGGTATCAAGTCAATGTGATGAATGATGCTTCTGATAGGTGGCAATGAGTTTGGAAACTCATCCACTACAATATCAACAAAGTTCTCTAGTAGCTCCTAAACTTCCTCAGGCAAATCGTCCAATGAAGTACTCATAATGATAACCCTCGGTTTCCTCACTACAACAAACTGCATCTCCTGTTCCTTCTTTACTTCATTTAGGAGTTCCTTCCCACTCATGAGAAGTATGCTCGCGTTGACTTCCTCTTACACCTTCTTTTCCTCAATTTGCAGCAACCTGTGTGTCCTACCACATTTTTCTAAGGTGTATGTGTTTCTCCTCCCATCACGAATACCATTCCTATCATATTGCCAGGGTCTTCTCAACAAAACATGACAGACATCCATAGGAATTACATCACATAGGATCTCATTCCTATATCCTCCTATTTTGAAATTAACTAGGCATTGTTGAGTAATTGTTATCAGATGACCTTTTTGCAACCATGAGACTTTGTACAGTGTCGAATTTGCAGTCGTCTCCAACTCTATATTCTCCACCATATCTATGGATACTAAGTTGTCAGTGCTCCCATTGTCAATTATCACCTTGCAAACTTTGTCCTTCATTTTGCAAGCTGTCCTGAACAAATTGTTCCTTTGCACTAGCTTTTCAGTCTCTGTCTCTTGCTTCAAAAGAACCTTCTTCATCATCAAGGATCTTCCATCCTCTGCACCTTTTTCCTTAACATCTCACTTCTGCGCTTCTAAGATGTGAGCTTCACCTCCTTTATTTCTCTCGAGACAATCCCAAGACATATGTCTTGTCTTTCCACAGGCATAACACCTCACTTCTCGTCCTCTTCCTCTTCCTCTTCCTCTAGGAAAATAACTTCTACCACCACTTTGTCTTCCTCGAGAACTCCCTCCTCTCTCAGAGTGACTATGTGGTTTCTCCACCTCATCCTTGGGATTTTGTGTTTTATCCTAGGCAACTCCCTTGCCTCTATTCAAGCTTTGAATTCTATTCTGTTGACTCTGCTTTCTAGCCAACTTCTCTTCTGCCTTCAACGCCATCTAGTACGCATCTTCAACCGTTCCGACTGTCACCATACTAAGCTCATCTTGAATTTTGTATCTCAGGCCATTAATGTATCTGGAAACTTTCTCTTCGTCTCTTTCCCTCTGTCGAGCTCTAATGTTCATCTTATAGAATTCTTATGTGTACACCTTCACAGTCAATCTCTATGTCTCAAGTTCTGAATTCTCATGAACAGACTTATCTGGTAATCCTTGGGTATGAATTTCGCCTTAAGCTTGGCTACCATTCGATATCAACTCTTGATCTTTTGTTTGCCCTTGCTCCTTTTGTCAACCTGTAGTTCATCCCACCATAGTGTTGCATGTCCTTTTAGTCTAGTGAGAACATGTCTTACATTTTTCTCCTCTTCAACATCCTCATAGTCGAAATACTTATCCATTGCTCATATCCAGTCAAGAAATTCCTCCGTGTCTAAATTCCTTTCATACATAGGGATGTCAATCTTTGCTCTGGCACCCAATTTGACAACTGATCTTAACAATCATTCTTCCGCAGCATCCTCAGCTACAACTTCTACTTCTTCCATTTCTTCCTCGCTAACGTCTCCATCATCTGGCGCTCTTATTTGTGTTGTTTCCATGGCATCCAGGCTTGCACACAATTCTCTCATTCCTCTTTACATAGCTTTGTTGGCTACAGGTGGATCAACTCGTCTTCTAGGTGGCATTGTGCTGATGTTTATCCTTCTCCCTACATAAGTCAATTATGTATTTGACTCTGATACCACTCTGGTGAAAACCCCCTTCCCTCAAAAGGGTTTCTTGACCTCTCGGTCTTGGATCATTTGAATTCACTGAGTCAGAGCGACCCCCTAGGTCCCTACAAGCACCTGAAATTACATTACCCACACACACAGGCTCTTCTACAAGTGACCATGGTTGTGACCATGGGTCTACTTCCTTCGTGGTTTAGACTTCAGGGATATCTCAAATCCTTTCTTCACTCCTTCCTGAAGCATTCAACTCTGAGTCTCCAAACTCATGCCACGCGTCTCCTCAGATTCGTTGGACCCACAATGGTTTAGAATTCGCGACCCTGTGAAACTCTATTCCTTTCATTCACAACCCCCAATCTCCCAATTTTCAAATTCTTGGATACCGTTGCCACGTGATCTCCTGCGATCAACTGTTGAGATTGAATCGCAACTTCATATTTCGCGACTCGATCTTCGTCAAGTTTTCAACTTGCTGATCCTCTGAAGTACCAAAATACTTCCTGGTTCTCCTCCTTGCAACTTCACCCGATCTAATGGTCTCRGATCGTTCACCRRMCTCTAAGAACGAATCTCGCACTCACTGGATTTGACAAGAAGTTCAAGGACTCATTTCCTTGAAGATTTCCGCTGCTCTCCCTCCTGAGATTTCCTTCTCTGATTTTCCTTGTTCCTCTAAACAATCTCTTCRGCCCTTAGTCRAATTCCTRGCCTGTGCACACCTTGCAACAAACTTCCATCCACACCCACTCCTCTGTGAATGACTTCACACTCCTTGCGACTATTCTCCAATTGTTTCTATCCCTCGTGACTGAATCAGGCTATCCTTCATGATCTTTYGAGTCTGAAAACTCTATCACGCACTCCTTGCGGACGTCGATGCACTCCTTGCATACATATAAGTTTCACTATCTCTTCCGATATTTCGAGTCGAAATAGACTCGATCACGCACTCCTTGCGGACGTTATGCACACATTGCACTCACTCAATGAAAAGAAATACTTGAAACTTATCTACTCCTCACAAAAACTCATACATTCAACAAAGCAAATGCATTCATGGATTCAAGAATAGAAATAACAAAGAATTGAGAAAAATAATAGAAGCTCTACCATTCATTTAGATAGACACATATCCATACACATTCGGGACAAGGTTTTTCTATTATATTCATCCACTGAAACTTACATACATTCATACAAATTTCTCTGCATCTCCCACCTCTTAGATTACAATGGAAATATACACATACTAGATTCAACCGCTACAACAACTATCAACAACAATTGACAACAACCCTTACTGGGCAATATTACAAATCTTTATACAAAGAGGTGCTCTTCGAGCATTTCCTCCAACTACTCTACGCTACCTTAAATGGAATTAAATGCTATCAACTACTTAACGCCTATTACAATAAATATTGCGTCAGATAGATAAGAGCGCAAGATCCAAATCTGTACTGCGATCTGATCCATAAAACAAAATACATTCCCCCATCAATATTTCGTGATGGCTTAGCCTTCAAACATTTAAAGACATTTATAACTCAAAAAGCTCTGTCAGATATCACATTAATACATTGATCGGTTTGAAATTCAAAATATTTCAAAATGTGCATTAGTGCGCACAACTGTCTTCCATGCTTGTGCTTTGCTGGCGATGCTCCTGCATCAAATAGTTCGAATAGTAGAGAATGTATTTGAAGGAAAAACTTTGGATATGCTAGCATATCAAACATTGGAATAAATTTAACTAGCAGAAAATGCTAAGACAAACATTCAAACTAATGCTAGCATTAATCCACCTTCAAGCAATGCATAAGAAAAACATATGATTCAAAAAGACTATATACGATAAAAAAGTTTGGATATGCTAACATATAAAACATTGGGAATAGCAAAGCCAACAATAAGACCTCCAATCTGTTATCCAATCAGATCATTACATATATGGTATTTTTTATTATATAAAAATCAATGTTTTTAGTTCCCTAGTTCCAACAATAGATATTATGCAAATATTTGTGGTCAAAGGACAAACTAATATGAAATCAATGAATTATCGATCGCTATAGTCCCTCTATGCCTACGACAGAGACTAATAATGATGATGAATCGACATGAATTCAATAATAGTGAATAATAAATATATATTAATTAATAATTGAAATATGTATTATAATAAATTAATTTTTTTATAACAATATAAAAATAAATAAAAAATAATGAACATTTTATAATAATAAATCAAATAAAAAACAGATCGTATAAAAAATTGAAATAAGTGTTTAAAGAGGATCTAAAAGTACAAGAAGGTTGAAAGGAGAGTTTATTCGATCCTTAATAGGAGAACAAATCTAATTAAATAGACCAAGTTTATAAGTCAGTTATTATTATATCACTAATTTTAATTATGATGATTATTATTTTAATATTTTTAAAATAGTACACATAATGTAAATTTTGTTATTTCATATAATTATATTCTGTGTTTATTTTAATATTTTCAAAATAATACACATTATAAATTTTATTATTTCATATAATTATAATTAGTGTTGATAAATTGATAAAAATGTATTTTTATTTAAATTTTAAAAATTTATTAATTTTAAAAACAAATTCAATTACTTATATATTTTTACAATAATCAATTTTCAATATATTTTTAATTACTTTTATTGATTGATACGAGAATGAAAATGATACAATGTTTCATGTAAACAAAAACTTTATTATTTGAATATAAATATATCTCAAATATCTCATCCATAGTAATAGTAATTTATTGTGCTCATCTAATCCTACATAATACAAAATACAAAATTATAATTACGTTGAAGATAAAGACTCCATCTTTAACCTTTACACATGGTCAAACTTCTTCACTATGCATAGATGCATCTTTAATTTTGACAAACAATGGCATTAATTCCGAATATTGTAATTTATAAAATGTCATTTTTCTTAACAAGAATGTTAGAAGAGTATAATATAATAAATTTTAGAAAAGAAGGAAGTAATATATAATGAAAAACTACATAGTTATAATCAATCAAGTTAAACATCAAATTGGTGTATGAAATCACTTTTTTTTTGGGAAATTGACTCTTCTACATAAATATACATACTCTACCCCATACTTCAAGCAAAGATCTTTTAACACACTATCTTTTCAAAGAAATATTCATACGTAATACTTCATTTTCTATGCATATCAATTCACAATATCCCTAAACTAACTTTAAAAGAAACATTCATATGTTATACTCAAATTTCTCTCTGCCAATCTAAAGCAGTGTTAGGTATAAAAAGTTGTGGAATAGTTATTTTTCACAAAATATTTATCACAACAATGGTTATTATTTATAAATAAATGAAAAAATTATTTATTGTTTATTTTAACATTCTTTTTATAATTAACATCCAACTAGTTATGCCCCTTCACAACAACAAAAAAACTACTAGCATCACATGCACCTCCACCTTTAGTTAGACTCTTTGTAGTGCCTTCTTTTTCCTTGATTTTATTTTATTGATATGATGTTATTATTATTTAAGGGCATTCTGGTTACAAAAATGACCTGGTTGGTTGACATATACATTTATGGATGATGTGATCTAGAAATTTGATCTAATTTGATGTGATTATCCTCTTTTTCCTTGATTTTATTTGACTAATATGATGCTATTATTATTTAAGGGAATTATGGTTACAAGAATGACCTGGTTGGTTGACATATACATTTATGGATGATGTGATCTAGAACTTTGATCTAATTATATGTGATTATTGCTTGATGCATACATATATCATATATGGTTTATGCTTTGATATTCTTGTGATGCTATAGAATATTTGAAATGAATACATGGTTACATGATGGAATCCATTATGTTATATGATGCTACTGATGGTTTTCCAAGGGTACTAGGAAGAACCAAAGGTGCATATGGACTTCAAATTGAGTCGAAATATGTGGACTCGGGATAGGGTTAGGTTATGTATAATTGATATATATGTGACATTTCTTATTGTTTATTCATGATTATTAGATAGTGTTATTTGATACATTTGTCTCTAGATGTGTGTAGAGATAGGGAATTTTTTTCCAAATAAGCTTACACATGGGAAAAGGGTTGTATGCAAAGTTTTGACATGGTGAGTACCATCAGGAAGAGGAGGTCTAGGTTTCATATTCTATCCTACTAGAATCATTTCCATGTAATAGGATGAAAAACATATGTTTATGTTTTTTCCTGGAGGTTACACATTGTTGTAAGGGTAGGACAGAGATTTGATCAATTATGAAGAATAAGGTGTCAATCCTTATTCTTCATTGACCATTAGTCTCTCATCGGTGGTGAACGAGTCGGGTTAGTTAAGTTCTTACCATGACATTGTCCCCCACTACTGAAAAATGATACTTGAAGGGTATGCATGAACATGTCATCCTTGATACATACTAGTAGGTAGTACTTGAAGTGTATGTAGGGTCATGGGATGCTTGGTATCATGCAATTGAAGAGTTTTAGAGGTTATTTCTAGCTCATGGTGCATAGTACTTGAAGAGTTGTAGTGATCATGTTTAGCTCTTAGTACCAAATGCTTGAAGGATCAAAGTTAATTTGGTCTCGCCCTTGGTATTAAATTTTATTCAAGTTATTTATACTTTGGAGAAATGTATCCTTTGGAATACACACTTTATTTTAGCATGGAAAATTGAATGAGTTTCATGAGTGGTTTGATTGATCATATAGACTTATACACATGTTTGGTAAAAAGGGGAAATATAATTTTCTTTATAATTGAAAATGGAAATGCATATAGAAAAATGAAAAGTTAAATGAAAAGAAAATGAATTTTAATTAAATAGAAAATAACAATTCCGTATGCATGCACTCAATGAGAAAAAATAAAAGGGGTCTAGGGAACATCTAAGAGTAAAAAATAGGAGAAGAGTCTCAGATGTGATGGATAATATGTATTTTTTATTTTAAATAAAATAATTACTCATGCATATAGTGACACATGGGTAGGTGAATAATATGCAAATGGTAAATTTTAAAATAATTAGTATTTTGCATGAGAAGGAAAAATGGAATGAACCTCAAAGGCTATGGGCTTGAGAACTCTCCTTTGTACCCTAATGTTGGATGGATGTCGTACTCCTCAAAATTTTCTTGGTGAGTTGGTTTGAGTTTGTATAAAAAATATGCTAGTACCATGGAGGTGCAGACCTCAAACTCTATGGAGGAGCCACACATTCTACATGCTACCTTTTGTACTCTTCTCATACAATATATTATATCTTGAGGGTCCTTGGGGAAGAAGAATACCCATTTTGGAGTTGGTAAGGTGGTCAACTGGTAAGAGAATTTTGTATTTGGAAAGAGACAATTGGAGATAATACTTGAAGAAAGCTTGGAATTTAAGAATTATCAAGGGAGGATCTTCTAAACCTATTAGAAAAAAGGTATGTAGTTTTGGAAAATTCAATTTATAGACAAGCATATTTTAACTTGAAATTCTCTTTGGGTTTTTGTCTTTTAGGGAAATTGTGAATTCAATCTTGCATGGTTATAGTGCTCAAATAAAGTTTAGAACATGCTTTCTAGCTGATTTGAAACTTAACTAAAGACCTTAGCCTTAATTAGGTGCTATAGGATTGTTTTTGGGCAGTTTTAGTATTTTTTCCCATAAAACATATGAATACACACCTTTATTTAAGAATAATATTGTTCACACTCACATTTCCTTCATTAAACGCATGTACAATCACATTTCCTTCATTCAAGGAATGTATGCATCTTGTAACTTGTTTTTCAAGCTCAAAAATTTGGATATGAAAGGTTTTTAAATGAGGTAATTGTTAGAAAAACGGGATCGTGGAGAAATAAAATAAAACAAATGTGGAAACAAAACACAGAAGATACACAATACAATAGAGACACAGATATACATGGTTCAACCAGTGTGGGCTATGTCCATCAGAGAAATTGCCAAGTCCTTCCTTTATTATTATCTAGCATATGAAGGGATACAACCTACAACAAATCTGTTGTAACTTCCTCTTCTTTCTCTCATAGTCTCTCGTCTCAGAAAACAATATTTGTTATGTTCCATAGCTGCAATACATTTCCATCATAACAGAGGGTTGTCTTCTAGGGAAAAAAACCCTAACATAATTTCTACCATTAGATCTGGGACCTTATAATGAATGGTCCAGATTTACGATGAAATTACAATATACATTTACAAGGCATTTTTTCTTTCGGGGGTATAAACATAGCTAAAAACAAAATACCTCTGAATCATGAATATAATCAGGCTCCACTACCAACAATCTACCACTTGGAGACTGATCTCAACAACTCCACCGCTGTTGTATATGTTGGAATCTGAACCTTCTTGGACCTGGAAAAATTCTCATCTTCATATTCATTCTTGAAGACCAACTAAAACTGAGCAGGAATTCAGTTTCTCCATGGTTACTCCCTTTGTTAACATATCTACAAGATTTTGGCTAGTGTGTATCTTTTCCAACTTCAAATGTCCATCTTCCAAGGCAGATCATATGAAGTGGTACCTCAACTGTATATGTTTAGTCTTAGAATGGAAGGTTGAGTTCTTTGCAAGATGAATGACACTCTCACTATCACAGTACAACATGTTATTCTCCTGCTTCTTTCCCAATTCCTCCATAAACCTCTGTAACCAAATCATCTCTTTATTAGCCTCTATAGCAACAACATACTCTGCCTCTGTTGTTGAAAGTGCAACAACCTTTTGCAGTTTCGAAATCCAACTTACTATTGTTCCACCTATAGTAAAAACATACCCTGTGGTTCTCGTCCTGCTGTCTTTATCACCTACCATATCTGAATCAACATATCCCTGTAGGAAAAGTGTCTGAACCTCCAAAACATAATCCATGAGTAGCAGTAACTCTCAAATACCTGAGAATCCACTTTACTACCTCCCAATGTTCTTTACCTGTATTTTTTATATACCTGTTCACAACTCTCACTACATGTGCAATATCTAGTCTTATGAAAACCATTACATACATC